>CBVK0100543220.1:0-17802 GCA_900067695.1 Picea abies | reverse complement strand
CCTAGGGTTAGGTTTTTGGATGTTTAGGGTTTTTGAAACTTTTGTTTATTGTGAAAAGGCCTTGAGAGCCTCATTGTAATGATCTTCTTGTGAATGAGAGCAGCCGTCACATCTCTTCTTGGAGATAAGCCGCCACCATTCCAGCAAGCTTGTTTTTCACTGCATTTTACAGTTTCAACTTATTTACTTATTAAATAGAAAACTAGTTTTACTATATCTCTGTTATTCTGTGTTAAGCATTTGGTAATAATCTGTACTTATTTCTTTTTTCTCATAAAATCCGGATCAGTAAAACACCACTTGATACCCTACATCTCTCATCTTGACTCATCTAAGAAGATGTATGATGCCCTAACTAACCTATTCTCAGTCAAAAACATTAGACAAGTGATGATTCTGAAGAATGAGCTCCGTGACATCAAAATGAATGATGATGATAACATAAAATCATACTTTGTAAGAATATCTGAGTTAAGAGATTAACTACATGTTATTGAAGAAATCATTTCAGAAAAGGAACTAGTAAATATAGTACTCAATGGCCTTCCCAAGACATGGGATGAATTTGCGGCAAGACTGAACACAAGAAATGACTATCCCACATTTGAAGAGATTTGGTCTTGTTGTGCACAAGAAGAATCAAGGATTATTTCAAAAGAGAAATCCCAAAAGAAATATGATGATCAAGCCTTCACAACAAAGTTCAAGAATTTCAGGAATAAGAGGAAGTTTGACTTAAGGAAGAAACCAAATCAAGAAAACGATATGTCAAAAGTACAATTATTCAACTGTTGAAAATATGGCCACTACAATAACCATTGTCCCGAGTTAAAGAAAATGAAGGAAACACATGAAGCAATTGTTTCCAAAGAAAAGGAACCCTCAAAGAAAGTTAAGTAGGATGAAGCAGACTTCTTCTTCTAGTCAAGGTAACAATATTCTTGTACATAACATGTTTACATAGTTCTTGTACATATCATGTGTATCTATTTCTTAGAAGATAATATGGTCAGTGAAATGATACCTATGAAATAATAACAAGATAAGGATTGATATTACGATGACTACAAGAAGATGATGTATGTTGGCAAATTTCTAAGGAATCTATTATATAAGTAACAACTGCTAGATAAGCCAAAATCAAAATCAAACCTGAAGAGACCCAGAAGGATTCAAATAAGAAAGAATTCAATAATCAATAAGAAATTAGAATAAGAATTGTGACACTTTGCAGAAGGAAATAAGGATGCAGACGAAAGCATGGACTCTCTTATATGGAGGGAGATGATTACATAATTCCAAAAGAGGAGTATGCATTCATGCATGAATCGAGGATTAGGAGGGAGCTAATCCTAAATGATATGATCCATTGAAAAATCCATGAATATTATGAATTATCTATCCATGATCCCATTGAAAGTAGCAGCCATGATAAGCAACACTTGTTCAGTTTGAGTCTAGAAGAGGTCATCTTCGAAAATAAGTCTTAAGTATCCTTGGTTTTCCATGTACATTCATGTTCCTATGATGAAGGGAATGGAATATATAGAAGACTACATGGACCCAAAACCTAAAGAGGAACATGAGGAAAAACATGAAGATTCCAAGAAAGAGAGAAAATCTAGAACAACAAGTTATTATACTGAGAATCATAAGACTACCAACTTGGTTTGAACCCACTAGAAGCAATCAAGCAAAAGAAATGGAAGTTGTGATGAAGAACAATGTATGTAAGAAAATGTGAAAAATACTTATAAATGGAAGCATTGTGAGATTCAGAAGTAGAGGTTCTTCTAGAAGGAGGGAGAAGACTATGATGATATCTTGTTATAGTAAACCAGATATACCTCTTGTTGTATCCATAGATTGAAATTTACATGTAAAAGATTTTTCTTCCCAATAAAGAAAATTGAGAATGAATCTTATACCAGAAAGAGACTCATGTATGCAAATGGAAGAAGACCTCTTATGGATTCAAGAAACTTGATGCAGAGTATCTCATATATAGAAGAAGCATGGTGAAAAATTTCTATGATAGAGATAGTGTATCAGAATGGTTACTTAGAAGTCCGTGATGATGGATTTATAATCCATGGAAAAATCCCATGATGACATATCTGAAGAATTTGAGAGACTCTAATCCAATAGACCCATCTCTGTATCAACAATTTATTAGTGCATTAATATATTTGGAGAATACTCAACCGGATATTTTACTTTTGGAACATTTGAGTTATGATATACATCTACATGGATTTATCAATTCAGATTGGGCAGGGAGTGTAGATGATAGAATAAGTGCTATTTGGATATGTTTCAGTTTGAGCTTTGCCACGATGTCATGAGCTAGAAGGAAACAAAAGTCTATTTCAATCATCACTATAGAAGTAGAGTATATCACATCATGTGAGGCATGTACCGAATCAATATGGTTGAGGAAATTGATTTCTATATTATTTGATCAGGTACCAAATTCGTTGTAATATACTACGACAATCAAAGTTGTATGAGCATATCAGAACACCCAGTGTTTCATGACTGATCGAAACATATTAAGATCAAATACTATGTTATTCATGATAAATTCTAAGAAGGAGGAGTGAAACTCCAGTATATCTCCACATAAAAGAAGGTAGTAGATATTTTGACAAAGCCTTTGTCCAGGATAAAGTTTGTGTACTTAAGGAACAAGATGAGGCTCTATAACACACCCGACCCCTAAGTGCTCTTTTAAGAGGTGGGACATCATAAATTCATTTTCCTTAACTATCTCAATTTCCCATGTGGGGTCTCTATCAAATTTTTCTCGTCCAAATCTTTCCAACCATGGTCTCCATGCTCAAAACTGATCTCAGAATTGGTAGATATACCTCTCCCAAGTTCCTTGGGTGTTCATTGGTTGGGGCCACGTGGCTTCCATGTGGATCTAACTCAATATGCTTCATCTCGAGTTCTCCGATATCCTAGAGCTTCCAACTTTCCCAAATCTATGGTGGAGATCCATCCACCAACCAATCCAATGATTGGGCTTGATCCTCGACTAACTCACAAGCTAGCGGGAAATTCAATGTTCGACCTTTGGGAGTTCTTGCTCTAACCAACTCCACTTTTCTCCCATAGTGAATTTTCTCTAAAGTGGCAGATAATCCGCCATGCATCCTTTTCCAACGGACAGTTGGGATGACTTCATGACTCTAGCCTTCGGGAATCCCCGTGCCTTCACACTTCAATTCCCTTGGATTCATCAAGCATCGGGCTAACCACAACCTAGATATGATGGTCTGAGGGTATCCACGTAACCCCAGATATCTACAACTCATAACTTCCGCTCAAGGGTCCCTTGGGTCCCATTGTTAGGACATTCCTAGATGGACATATGTCATCCCAAGACACACCGATAAGAATATGCGAAACCTACCTCAGGTCATCGACGTTCCCTTACCTTTCCACGGGGTTGCCATACCTAGAACCATTTTCACTCAACACGTAGGCCGCCACATGCTCTCGACGTGATACATGCATCCCCATGATCGAACAGTCAAAAAGGGTCTCAAAGGATCCTTAGATCCATGTTCCACATTACTTCACGACTCCAATCTTTGAGGGGTCTTGATGTTACAACACCCCTATCCTTCCGAATAGGTCAACATCGGGATGACTACATCATAGATCCGATCATCTGGATAGCTCCCAGGAATCCTCAGATCTATGACCCAGATTAACTTTGGGACTTTGGGGGATTCACCTCCTGTATGACGAATATACCCAATTCGTCAAACCCACAAATTTCAAAGGGCTTGAAGGATTAACATATGTGTCCCTTCTCCAGATCCAATGATCATGAGGAGCTTCAACTCCTCCCAAACTAATCTCATCCATTCGTCTTCCAAATGAAAGGATCTTCCCTTTCAAGACTTCAATCTCATTATTCTTCCTGAGCTTTGTCAATTCTAAAATACATAGGCTCTTTGCATTATTTCTCCAGAACATAACACTTAAAGGGATTCTTCTGTGCACCCCTTGCGCTCATTCATCAACTCTAGAACTTAAGAGGTTCTCGATCTCTACCCACCTCATAGAGAGCCTATGCATACATGCACTAATTCTCCTGAGCTTAACAAAGTCCTTAATCTTGGAGACTCAGAACAACTGGGAGTGTCGACATGCACACGTGAAACTATGTCCAAGGTCGACGAATTCACAGTTCATTTATTTTAACTTGAGCCACCACAGGGCTCAGGCATTTATGTGTACAATCTAGATAATTCCTTACTTTCTTAAATACCCAATCATGCAAAATTAAATGGATATAGTATAACCATTAAGAAAACATGCACATCCCTGAAAAATTAATAGGATATCCAACTTTAATCTACAATTACAGTTCAATTACACAGGATATGAGAATACTTATCTATTACAGGTTTCAACCAACTAACTAACTGTGGGTGTTCTCCTTTCCACCCAACCATAGGCTCAGAGGCATTCATTCTTATATATTTATCCACCCCCACACCAAGCCATGATATCACTACAGAATTTATGCCAATTCTCAATGATCCTTTCTCTTTCACATCTTCTGTGAGGTTTATCAGATGCTTCCTCAACATCAAGCTCATGGCCTTTTGTTCGTTCTTGGTTGGAGAGATTCTCGTATTATCCACTCTTCTCTTTATTCACTTACGTTCCTTGATGATATGGATTTTATGATTAGAACAAAATAAATGCAGATTATTAAAATATTCTTAACACAAAATAATAGAGATACAATAAAACTAGTTTTCTATTCAATAACGAAATACGATGAAACTGTAAAATGCAACGGAAAACAAGCTTGTTGGAATGGTGGAAGCTTATCTCTGAGAAGAGATGTGACAGTTGTGCTCATTCACAAGAATATGGTTACAATGAGGCTCTGAAGGCCTTTTACAATAAACAAGAATGTCAAAAACCCTAGACATCCAATACATCAACTTCCCAGGGTCATAACTTTTGCATACAATCTATTTTAGGTGCATGATAGCCCATTGGAAAGGTCTAACTGAGAAGAAAAAATTTGACTGGACCAAGGGATTTCTTTCTGTAATCCCCTGGGCCCCAAATCCCCAAAAAATATTATTTAGGGCCTCAAAACGGCCTTGAAATTTTCGAACCCGAAAAAATGCCAAGGTGGAAAAGTATTTTTTTAGCCAGTGGAATAGGTGGGTGGCCACCAATATCCACCTAGATCAATCCTCCCTCCTTAGGAATCAATGGTCTCCATTGCGTTGAGTTCCCCTATCATATGAGGAAATTTCCACTGAATTTGGCCCCGGGTGAGCCACTTTCCTTGGTGTAGGAGTTTCCCTTCTTTGACGACTCGACAAAGTTGGATCATTTGTTGTCGAGTGACCTTGATCTATGTGTCCACATTATGATCATTGGATGTATGTTTCATGCAGTTAGGGTTGAGATTTGTTGGTGTCAACTTCTCTACTATCTCTGAGGTGTCCAATAATGGTGGGAAATATGGCCGAAGGAGAGCCACGTTGAAGATTGGATGTAGACCAAGGAAGGGGGGAATGTTGAGCTCAAAATCATTTTCACCCACAACCTTGGTCATGGTGTACAGACCATAACAGAGTGGATGAAGCTTCTGATGGGGCCCTTTAAGGTGTTCTTTATGAAAATGCAACCAAACTTTGTCTCCCACCTGAAACTTATGTTGCACCCGATGTTGAGCATGACACTACTTGTACTTGGAATTATACTTCTATAGAATATACTGAATTTGTTGATGGATGTCATGGATCTGCTGAATGAACTGGGTGGCTTTGCTAGCTTTTGGTGGAGAAGGGGACGAGTCGGCTGAGGTGGTCGCCATGGGTAGTGCAACATCCATGGGGCCCAATGGTTGGAATCCCAACCCCACCTGAAAGGGGTTGTGGCCATTTGATCTATGCAGGGATCGGTTCTAAATATGTTGGACATAGGGAAGAGTCTCATCCCATGTGTGGGGATGCTTTGAATTGTACATGTGTAGGATATGTACAACCATCCGATTGACGACCTCAGTTTGGCCATCTATCTAGGGGTGGAAGGAAGTGGATTTGGTGAGCTTCATATCCAGCAGTGACTAGAGGCTCGACCAGAATGAGCTGAGGAACCAACTATCACAGTCTGAGATAATGGTTTGTGGTATCCCAAAATGTACCCATACTCATTCAAAGAAGAGCTTGGCAGTGGCTTCTGTTGTGATGTTCTTCTTGCAGGCAGCTAGAATCGCCATCTTGTAAAAGTGATCAACAACCACAAAAACACATTCATTTACCCTCTTGGTGGACAGGAGGCCCAACATGTAGTTAATTGAGATGGAATCCAATGGCTTGTTAGGAGTAGGCAGAGGCATGTACATACCATGTTTCTTAGTGGTTGGTTTGGAAATAATGTAGGCAGTGCAGGACCTGATATACTTACCGACATCCTGTCGAAGTTTCAGCCAATAGAATTTTTTTTGAATCATTGCCATTTTTTTTTTGATGCCAGAGTGTCATTCCACCTGACTATAGTGATATTCCCAAATCAGCTTCATGCGCTCACTTAATGGAACACAAATATGGCCTAGACGACACAACAACCCATCCTAAATATGGAAATTAGCGACCACTGAGTTGGTGCCCAACATTTGGTAGGTGTTGGAAAAATCAGGGTCTATCTCGTAGAGGTGGGGCCATCCATAGGTCTCATGGCTGGAAGACTCTAGCACCATGGTGAGTGTCGCGACTAGAGATCGACTTAGGCAGTCAACAACTCAGTTGGTACTTCTTTTTTTATACTTGATGTTGAGGTGGAACTATTGTAAGTATGTTGACCACTTCTGGTGGTGGTCATTATGAAATTTTCCTTGGGTCTGCGTGAACTATGGTGGCTTGTGATTAGTGTGGATGATTGTATCCTTCTCAAGAATGCAATGTCTCCACTAGCGGCAGGATTTCACAATGGAGTACATTTCTTTGTTGTAAGTAGGGTACTTACGGACAACATCTGATAGTGTCTCACTATGATATGCCACAGGGTGGCTGTGTTGAGTGAGAACGATGCCCACATCATAGTCTAAAGCATCTTTCTCGATCTTAAAGGGATGTTGTAGGTCCGGTAATGAAAGTACCAGGGATGAGCACAAATTCTTCTTCAAGTCATTGAAGGCTTGTTGTTGGGACAAGCCCCACACAAATTTTTCCTTACTGCCACCCCTAGTTACTTGGTTGAGGGCCCAGGCGATATGAGAGAATCACAACACGAACCTATGATAGAAATTGGTGAGGCCCAAGAAGCTCTGAAGTTCAATGAGTGTGGTTGGGGTGGGCCAGTCACGGATGACTTGGATATTGGCTGGATCCACATGCATACCATTTTGATCAATGATGTAGCCTAAGTAATGGACCCTGTCCATGCCGAAGGAACATTTTTCCAAGTTTGCACATAGTTTGTGTTGTCGTAGGGTGTGCAGAACCTGCTGAATATGTTGCAAGTGTTCCACCCAAGTATTTTTGTAGATGAGGATATCATCCAGATACACCACTACAAAATTATTGGTGAAAGGTCATAGGATATCATCCATCATTCTCATAAAATTTGTTGGATCATTTTTTAAACCAAAGGGCATGGCCAGCCATTCAAAAATACCTTCTTTTGAATTGAAGGCAATCTTCCATACATCTATCTGTTCTATTAGAACCTGGTGGTATCCATACTTCAGATCAATCTGACTAAATTATTTGTCCCCCGTGAGTTGATCAAGGAGGTCGTCAATTTGGGGAATCAGGTACCAGTTTTAGACTATGATTTTATTCAGGGATCGGTAATCAATGCAGAGTCATCAGGTCCCATCTTTCTTCTGCACCAACATGATTAGGCTCCCACAAGGAGATGAGTTAGGAGGGATGTGACCCTTGTGGAGGAGTTCTTGGATCTACCTCTTGATCTCCTCATTTTCTAACAGAGAGTGGCAGTAGACCATCCCATTGGGTAGCGATGCTCCTGGTTTCAAATCGATGGGATGCTTGACCTGGCAATGCGGAGGTACCTTGGTAGGAGAGGAGAAGATATTTAAGTATTCTTCCAAGAACTTATCCACTTGCTTATGGTGTGTGGAGAGATTGGTCACAGAGGCCCTAGATGTGGCTGCAATATTTCTCTTGCTCTGAGAGTGAATCACAAAGAATAAAAATTTCCCAGTCTGAGAGATGACCTTCCTGCATTGCTTGGCAGAGATCAAGGAAATAACATTAGGAGGGACTGCCTCAGGTATCCTGTACAATTTCCTATTCAAAGTAATAATAACACTATGAGGCCTAGGCTGATATACAACACGACATTTCCATAAATAAGGTTGGCCCAAAATAACATTAAAAATTTCAAGAGGAGCAACATCACACAATACCTCGTCTTTGAAGGGCCCAATGTCATATGATAATCGACACTATTGGTTGACGCGAAGACTGCTTCCTTGGTGGATCCATCCAATGGTGTAGGGTTGTGTGTGTGGCATTGTCAGCAGGGCCAAACACTTGATGACCTCTGCTAAGATGAGGTTCTTCTAGCTACCGCTATCAACGATGAAGTCTAGGGGGGTGCCTTTTACCTACATCTGTGAATGGAAGAGGCACTCTCTTTCTTTTGTCTCATCTGGTTCACTAGGCTGAAGCTTGGTGGTAGCAATGGTGGCACCGGGTTTCGTGTCAATGATCCATCTTCCCCTTTCTAGTTCCGAATCAGAGTCATAACCTGCATCTGATTCAAAGGATTTCACTTCGGCCACCGACAACTGCTTTGAGCGACATTTAGCAATGTTATGTCAAGGGCTCTTATGTAGGTCACACCACTTCCCAATATCTTTCTTTGTCTTTATAGTGTCCTTATTTTCTTGCGGCTTGGACTAGTTGTCCTGATACTGTTCATATTTTCTCTGTCCTTTGTTATGTGGGTTGGGGTCGCCCTTTCCTGGATTTTGCTGTGAGGGGTTCCCAAGCCCAAAGTGTCGCATCTTTTGTTTGAGCTTCTTCTCGATTCTGATAGCATATTGATAGGTTGTGCTAAAGGACGAGATGTCCAGAAATTCCATTTCGATCTAGATATATCTATGCAAAGCACCACAATACTTGATCACTAGGTGTCACTCTGAATCTTTTATACCCAGCTTGGTGCGCAAAGTATGAAATATATTTATGAAGTCTCGCACTACTTGGTCTCTTTCTTTGTTCAGTGTGGTCCATTTGGTATACAAGTCATCATTACTTCTAGCAAGGTAGTATTCTTCCTTAATAACATCCTTGAAGGATTCCCAGGTGGTCGTGACTGTAAATAATGAGGGTTCTTGTGTTTCCTTTTGCTCAAAGAAAGTTTCCCACCAATATTTGACATGGGGAACGACTTTGAGGAGTGCAAAAGAAATATTTTCTCTATTCAAAATGTTATGGACAAAAAAATACCCTTCTAGTAGATTCAACCACCTATCTATAGCATTTGCGTCTATCTGACCTTCAAATATAGGTATATCAAAGTTGATTTGTACCTTCAAGGGGGCGGCACCTCCGCTCGACGAAGATGCATCGCTTTTTGGTAGCCACCGAAGGATTTGTGCAAAACTATCCATCATCTCATTCCTTTGTTGCGTTAGGGCTTCCTCAAGATTTTTTTTGAAAGGATCTCATGTCCCATCTTCTTTATTTTCTCCTACCTCATTGGGGACATGCATTAAGATGACAAGGAGCATAATGATCTGATGATCCGGATTTTATGAGTAGAACGAAATGAATACAAATTATTAAAATATTCTTAACACAAAATAACATAGATACAATAAAACTGGTTTTCTATTCAATAAGGAAATAGGCTAAAACTGTAAAATGCAGCGAAAAACAAGCTTGTAGGAATGGTGGTGACTTATCTTTGAGAAGAGATGTCATGGTTTTACTCATTCGCAAGAATATGGTTACAATGATGCTTTGAAGGCCTTTTACAATAAACAGGAATGTCAAAAACCCTAGACATCCAAAAGTCTAACCCTAGGAGATGAAGCGCCAAAAGTCATGTGGGCCCCGTTTAGGTAAGTGAGTACATCAACTTCCTGGGGCCATAACTTTTTCATACGATCTATGTTTTAGGCACACGATAACCCACTGGAAAGTTCTAACCAAGAATAAAAATTTACGTCTGGCCCAAGGCAGTGCCTTTGGCAGTCCCCTTGGCCCCAAATCCCCCAAAAACATCATTTAGGGCCTCAAAACGACCCCGGAAGTTTGGAACCAGAAAAACTGCCAAGGTGGAAAACTATTTTTTGAGTCAGTGGAATAGGTGGGTGGCTGCCGATATCCACCTGGATCACTTGCATGCACATCCCTCCTATCTTGTTCCTCCTGTCATAAGGAAACCCAGGTTAATATGGGTCTATAGGACCATGTGGTACTTCAAGCTGACTTTCTACAGCTAGACCATGATTCCATTCATGGGGGTGGTTGATGGTTCAACCACCTGTCCTTTCTTCATTAACCAATTCCTCCTTGGGAACCTGAGGAGGTTTGTTATCCTCAACAGGGGAAATTTTGGGTCATTCGATATAATGAACCGTCTCTTATAGTTTTCACATTCTTTCCTCTAGTGATATCATGGCCAGTACTTTCAAGGCTTCACCCCCACAGTCAGTTGTTTGGATATTCAAACAATAATACATTTACACTTTTCCCATGCCACAACATGTTAATCCTAATTAATTATTAATTACAAGTTGGGGGAAACATGGGTGTTACAATCCCCTCCCCCTTAAAAGGAACACCATCCTCTATGTTCTTTCTCAATAACACCTATCATGCCTTTCTCATTTAGTCGCTTTAGACATCTTGACCTTCTTTCTGGTTGGGTCCTTTTTCAGACTCTTAACCTTCATCACCTTCCTTCAATAATTCTTGGACAACAAGAACATTAATCATAGTCTCATGCGAAGACATTTTACTGTTGTTAAAAATTCATGAGGAAAATTTCATAATGTATCACAATAATTATCTGTGTAGTTCATAGATTTTCATCCACATGATTGTCTTGTTATCCAGGATCACTATTTTTCCTTGACATGCCCATTGTGTGCATGATCCCAATCAATAGTTTACAAGAACTATCAAAGTCTCCTCTTCCTTGCGATCACTCACCCTCTAGGCCTAGGCTCAGGCATCCCCTTCTCTGCTTTGCAGTCCTTCATGCAATCCATCTTGCCTTGCCAAGGATTTCTCACAAAATAAGAGTTATAGAGACTTCATTGAGCCTTACAGTCGAAGCATCCCTCAAAATTTCTCTGTCGAGGTGTCCCTTCAACTTGTGTTACCTCAACACAACATATTACATGCGATCATGACTTACCACGGGGTTCTCATGTCTCAACAATGGAAACTTTCATGATTTTCAACTTGACATCCTTCTTCTGTCCTTTATGGACATATATTTTCTTCTCACCTGTATCACAAGTATACAAAAACTCATGAGACATCATCATGAATTCTAAATTTCAGAATTTTATTGCAAATATGTCACCCATAGATTTTCCAATTTCCTCATTTATTTTCAGATCTGTTCTACATGGAACCAGATTCAACAATTATGGGACTTTCCTTCCCATAGTATTTTGGCTCAGTAGGAAATTTTGGTCTTCATTATTGGCTTAAAACACTACCATATCCAAGACCCTTTGCTTCCTGCAATTTCAACATTCCTCAGCCAAACAAGTTGTTAGTTCTCATGCACATTATATGTTCATTTCACATTTATAATGTCATCACAAAAAAATATTAAATTTTGCATGCTAACAATCAAATCACTTTTCAGGTTAGGCACTCTCACCAATGTGTGTTGGAATTCAACCAACTTGTTATCATATGGATTCTTTGTCCATAATTATTATTTTAGCAGAACCATATTTTCTTCTTTGAATCGATCACAACCTTAAATCATCATTCATGAAACTCAAGGTTTCACATGAATGCCTTTAAGAATTCCTTGATTGGTCAATGTATTCATGACATATCAATTCATGAATCCTTCCAAGGATTACAAACATCCTTTACTACCAGAGGTTCACACCTCTATCATTCAGGTTCTCCTTCCTTAATCATACCCTACTTAGGTATCCAAGGCATACAAATGCCTCTCAAAAGTTTATGCATAACATTAAGACAATAAAACATTTTAGAAGGGGTTATTACAAAATCTCGTCATACCTTGTGCCACATAGGCATGAACATTTTTATACTGATTCTTAGCTACTAGCACCCTCTTTCTGATTTTTTTTTTACCTAATTAGTAGTGCTTTATGGGGACTTTTATAGCCATATCAATAATCTTTTAACCATAACCTTCTCATGGTCATCCTCTGCTTGAGTTTTCCCATCATTGGCAAATGTCTTCCTCAATAGTTCCAATTCCTTTCGATACATAGTATGCATCATCATAGTCACAATTACATTAGTTGTAATATTAAACAAAGTGCATGTATTATAACATTCAAATCCATAAAACACATTAAAAATTTCCTAGCGTATCTTTATGCACTTCATCACATTATCCTCAAATGTTTCCATGAGTTCAACCCACACAAATCTTGATTGTTTCTACAACAATACAACCATCATTAGTATGGTGTCAAAACTTTTTACCTTCATCAGCATACCAACTTTCTCATCCTAGAGAAAACATAATACTCAGCAAGAAAAGAATTGAGGGATCTCACCTTCTTCCAATTCTTTCTACACCGCTTGGGACTTTTTAGCCCAGTTGAGTTATCTCTAAGGCCTCACTGCCTTTTCTTAATCATGGCTTCAACCAAGCCCATTCAATCAAACATACTCATTTATTCATTTAATCATACTCAGGGAGTTTATTTTCCTTTTACCAACTATACTGGTTCCCACAAATTCTCTTTTAATACTAGGACTATGTTAAACAATTCAGGGTTCTTAGGGTGAGAAAAGTGTTCCTCCTTTTCTCCCCCTTTACTTATGCAATCTACTTCTTGTTGTCATCTTTCTGCTCTTTTCTTGAGCAACCTCGGTTAGGCTCACCCAAAATCTTAGGATACATCAACATGCTTTAATAGAAAATCCTTTTGTCCATAATGAATCATGAACCTATGCATATTGCACGTTACCATTCGGTTATCAAAATTGTCAAGATTCATTATTGGTCTTCTATTCATTACATGATGTTTTTCAAAATGTAATCCAGGATTCTTATATACATGGAACAGTCAATATGGTTGCGACTCCATAGGGAACTTCTTTAGGATGCAACTTCCTTATTGCACATCCTTCACTATCTGTGATAGCCTCAACCTTGAGTTGGCTTCAGTTGTTTACAAAATATTCCATAAGGAATGTAAACATGCATCTTTTTCATTCATCCAAATTATGTATCCACACATATTCTGGTTTTGTTAACTTACATCCATGATGTACTTAACTATATTCATAATCAAAATCATGTGTGTAGTTTCCATGGGTGTATTTCACAGCCTACATACATCTCTACTTTAAAATTAGTCAACTCATGATTGTTGAAAATCATTCTCATGTGATCCTTGAGGCATAATTATTTGCCTTTTATTATGACAACAGAGCATCCTTGCTCATTTACTCTCTCATCTATTTATATTAGTATTTCCTGAGGGAATGGAATACATCCACCTCAAGCTGTCACTCAAACAAAACTTCTATGACTCTTCAAAGGAGAGTCAACCATGCAAGCATGGTATTCATTCCATTTTGGTAAGTGTAATGTTTGTCTCTCATTTCACTCCTTTAGGTAGTCACCTCACGCCTTTAGCATACCTATACTCTTACATCATACATGTAAATCACTTTCACATTTAATATCATTCATACCTGAATGGTATTACAATCAGGATTCATATCAAGAATCTTCATAATGCATTAAATCCACGCACTCAAGCATAAACACAGGCAGTCCAAACGTTCATCATGCAAGCTCATTGCTTGCACCTTTTTCGATGTCATTCACACACATGGACATATCACACTTCCATATCCTTCTCCCAAGTATCTTCAAATCATTCTTATGATAAGTGTCATATGAACACTCATCACTGAGCTTCCCTCTCAGTTGAGATTTTGCAGTCATATTATTCTCGTAAGTATGTATACACATATTTTTGTATATGCAGGTGCATCTCTTGTACCTCTTTATTCACCTCGATAATTTAGTTTTATCATTAGTGTTATTTAGTTAAATATTATGGTCACTTACATGATTAATCTCATAGTCATAACTTCATACTGATGTTTCCCTCTCTTAATAACCAACAAAGGTCACTTTTATCTCTTCGGTGCGATAACATCTAGCAAGAAACACTCTTGCCTTGTTTTCCATAGATCATTACCAAAATTATAAATACAATATGGGAAATTAAAACCATGCCCAAGGTAACAACACAGGCAATCTAGCTTCCAACTATATCTATATGACTACCATCCACCACTGGATGTCAATCTGACCTGTTGGGATTCTAGAACTGCCCCAAAACTTCCTTTACCAAATTCAGGATCAACATTTAATCAACCATTTTACCTTAATTATAATAATTTTTTTATGTCTAATAACATTTGACCTATTCCCTTAAAGCCCAAATGTAGTTTCGAGTTATGTTACTTACTAAGTATTCTAATTCATAAATCCAAAGTATATTTAAGTCATACGCGGTCTTAACCATTACACCTAGAATTATTCCTTCTATTAAGCAACATTCAGGGATGGAGGTCACTCTCCTCCTCCCACAAGAACTCTGGAAGATTAGCTTCCTTTCCACCAAGCAAGGGAGGCTACTATGATTTCTCACTCAACCACTCTATATTTCTACAACTCTGTTTATCATCTTGATTAGAAAAACCATGCCTAATAATTCCTGTACCTAGAAACAAAAATGTTTTTCTTAGTTCCCTTCGAAACCCGAGAGTTGTGCATGCTCTCCCTTTTTCAGAGAGTGGTCACTAGACTCATTCCTCTGATCATGAGGAATTATACACATATACAAGGTTTAACCCTTCATTAAAGCAGTAATTATTACTGCTACATATCCTTTCCATCCATTCACATCCAAGTCTTTCTATTAGTGTCCATCAGCATAATCCCACTCCTGTAGGATCGGCTATCATTTCCCAAAGAAATGGTAGGCTTCCTTTGTCATAGACTAGCATGATTCAATATCGTTGGGTAAAATCCAAACTATATTTTAAATCTTCATCCTTCTACTCAAGGAACTTATGCAAATGATTTATGTTTGGCAGTAATATTCTCAACATGCTCATCGTAGCCTTGGTAACCCAATCTTATGTCTATACAACAACAAATACGATTGCAGAGTGAAGTCAACTTCTTTATTTGGAAACATTAGCAATCATATAGTGCAAATTTCTAAAACATCTATAAGAAACAACAGGTTTCATTCCTCTCTTTAGTGGAGGTTTGACTAATCCTCTTAGGAATGTTCTAAGATAGGGTGTTACCCCTTAAATTCCTCCAATTTTTTTTTCATACAACTCGTGCATGAGACCAAGTAGGCCAAGTTTTTTTGTCGTGCTCTGATACCAATTTGTATCACACATGACCCCTAAGTGCTCTTTTAAGGGGTGGAGAATCATAAATTCATTTTCCTTAACTATCTCAATTCCTCCATTCAAGGTCTCTATCACATTCTGCTCGTCCAAATATTTCCAACCATGGTCTCCATGCTCAAAACCAAGCTCAGAACTAGCATTTATATCTCTCCCAAGTTCCTCAGGTGTTCATTGGTTGGGGCCACATGGCTTCCATGTGGATACGACTCAATATGCTTCATCCCGAGTTCTTTGATATCTCGGAGCTTCCAACATTCCTAAATCTATGGCAGAGATCCATTCACCAACCAATCCAATGATTGGGATTGATCCTCAGCTAACTCAGAGGCCAATGGGAAATTTGACATTCAGCCTTCGGGAGTTCTTGCTATTACCAACTCTATTTTTCTCTTGAAGTGACTTTTCTCTGAAGTGATAGATCTTCCACCACACATCCTTTTCCAATGGACAGATAGGATGACTTCGTGACTTCGGCCTTTGGGAATCCTCTTGTCTTCACACTTCAATTCTCCTGGAGTTGGTCAGCATTAGGCTGACCACAGCCTAGATCTGATGGTCCAAGGGTATCCATGTAACCCCAGAGATCTACGGCATGTAACTTTCACTCAAGGGTCCCTTAGGTCCCATTTTTAGGCCATTCCTAGAGGGACATCTCTCATCCCAAGACACATCGATAAGAATATGTAGCACCTACCTCAGGTCATTGACATTCCCTTACGTTGCCATGGGGTCTCCATACCTGGAAATATTGTCACTCAACACATAGGGCCCCACAATCGAACAGTCAAGAAGGGTCCCTAAGGATCCTTAGATCCATGGTCCACATTACTTCATGACTCTGATCTTCGAGGGGTCTTGACATGACAACACCCCTCTCCTCCCAAAGTGGTCAACGTCGGGCTGACTACATCGTAGAGCCGATGATTGAGATAGATCCTGAGAATCCTCAAATCTACAGCCCAAATTAACTTCAGTACTTTTGGGGATTCACCTCCTATACGACGAATATTCCCAATTTGTTGGACCCACGAAGTCCAAAGGGCTCGAAGGATTAACATCTGTGTCCCTTGTCCAGATCTAATGATCGTGAGGAGATTGGGCTCCTCTTGAACTAATCTCATCCATTTGTCTTCCAAACGAAAGGATCTTCCCTTTCAAGACTTGAATCTTTCTATTCTTCCTTAGCTTCGACAGCTCTAAAATACTTAGGCACTTTTTGTTATTTCTTCTGAACTTAACACTTAGAGGGATTCTTCCACACACCCCTTGAGCTCATTCATCAACTCTAGAACTTAAGAGGTTCTCGGTCTCTTCCTTCCTCGCAGAGAGCCTATGCATACATGCACTACTTCTCTTGAGCTTAATATACTCCTTACTCCAAGAGACTCAGAAGGACTAGGAGTTTCGACATGAATACACGAAACTATGCCCAAGGTCGACGAACTCACAGTTCATTTATTTTAGCTTGAGCCACCACAGGACTTAGGAATTTACGTGTACAAGCAAGATAATTCCTTGCTTGCTTAAATACCTAATTAGGAAGAATTAAAGGGATAGAGTATAACCATTAAGAAAACATGCACATCCATGAAACATTCATAGGATATCCAAATTTAATCTACATTTACAATTCAATTACATGAGATATGAGAATACTTATCTATTACAAGGTGCCGCCAAATAACTGACTATGGGTGTTATCCTTTCAACCCAACCATAGTCTCAGCAACATTAATTCTTAACACTCTGGCCACCCCCGTGCCAAGCCATGATATCACTAAGGAATTTATGTCAATTCTCAATGATCCTTTCTCTTTCACATCTTCTACAAGGTTTATCATATGCTTCCTTAGCATCAACCTCATGACATTCTATTCATTCTCAGCTGGAGATATTCTCGCATTCTCCACTCTTCTCTGTATTCCATTACGTGCCTTTCACGCACATCCCTCCTATCATGTTCCTTTTGTCATAAGGAAACCTAGGTCAGTCTGGGTCTGTAAGACCCCGCAGTACTTTGGGATGGCCTTTTGCAACTAGACCATGCTTCCATTCATGGGGGTGGTTCATGGTTCAACCATTGGTCCTTTCTGCATTAATTGATTCCTCCTTGGGAACTGTGAGATCGGAAGAGCGTCGTGTAGGGAAA
>CBVK0100543219.1:0-17802 GCA_900067695.1 Picea abies | reverse complement strand
CGATAGAGAGGCGGGCTAGTGGATGAAAAGCACAAAGGCGTGGTTGGATTTAGGAGATGAGAATATTAAATTATTTCATCACTTCACCAACCATGAAACTTGCATCAATACAATTTGGAAGATGAAATATTATGAAGACAACAATGTAAGGGGATTTAAAATTTTGGTATGCCTAGGGGTTCAACACATTTCCAAAATCTACAAGGAGCTAGAGGTCACTAATATTGCAAATATTGTGAAGGTGTTCTTTTATTTTCCTTTCTTGGTTTCTCAGGAGGATGGATTTATAAAGAAATTTATACTTTTCAAAGAATAAACTTCAATTATGTATTTAATCATTTGGGATACAAACTAAAGAAAAAATATTATCAAAAGCAAGATTGGGTTGGTTGATTGTACACATTGAGAAAATAATTCATCTTTGGTGTAATTGTTGGATATCCATAGGACGGAGGATAACACTTGTGAAGTTAGTTATTGAATCTATTTCTATGTTTTGGAAGCCATTGGTTGATATACCCAAAGGTGTATTAGAAAATATATGTAAAATAAATATCAATTTTCTTTGGAGTGGCAAGTACGGTTAGGAAGGAGTTCACTGGGACAATTGGTGTTCTATATCCAAGATGAAAGATAGGGTAGTTGGGACCTAAAAAATATCCATGACTTAGACTCTCCTTGGTAGCCAATTCACTTTGGACCTAATAACCAAGGATATATATGGAATAGGATGATAAAACAAAAGTTTATGGACCTAGAAAATATTCTATCTTGGATTCAAAAGAAGGCCAAGTCTTGGACAAATGGATCACTCCATTGGAAGGCTCCAGTGTCGTCCTTTAACTTAATTTAAATTATATTGTCTTAGAAATTTGGAGATGTAACAAAGTTTAGGGTGGGGTTGAATGCTATTATGGGATGTGGAAACAATATTTTCTTATCTCATGACCTAATCCAACATTTACAACAACAACACGTAATGTTCCTCTCACAATAAGGGGATCTAGAACAAAGAGACTCATGGCCACATGGGTGAAACAAAATATAGATATTTAGGTCTCCAAGGGGGCTGGGGAATAATTTGTAATGAGTATGTTGAAGAGTTGAAAAAATACCATATTCGTCTTTAGGAGGAAGAAGATAGTCTCGTCTGTATTTACACTATGTTTTTGGGTTTGATAAACACAAAAGAAGGTCACTGTAAAAAAATCATTTGAGAATAAAAAAAAAAGTCTCTATTAGAAGCAGACCCAAAGATGTAGCCAAAATTGGGTGAAATCCGTTATCAAACTTGTGTATGTGATATTATCATTGTTGTTCATTTTGTGATCAGTTATTTGTAAATAGGTATTATTTTTGGGATTAACTGTGTAGTGTAAGTCATTAATCTATGACCCATATCCATGAGTATTAGTCGCAACTGACCAATAATTCTCATAATTTGAATAGTCCACTTATCACTCATTGCATTAGGTGATGCTCATAGGGGTGAAGAAGTGGTATTAATGCTATGTGATTCATTCTGTTGGTTTTAATCCCACTTCTTCACCCTTGTGAGCATCACCTGATGCAATGAGTGCTAAGTGGACTATTCAAATCATGAGAATTATTTTTTAGTTGCGACTAATACTCATGGATATGGGTCATAGATTAATGACTTACACTATGCAGTTAATCCTGAAAATAATATCTAATATCTTGCATTGCAGAAGCCCCTATATTTGTAAATATTTTATCATGAAAGTGTATTTGGTTAGATACATGTTTCTCATGTAAATTGAAAACAATAAAGCGATCATTATTACTTATAAGATCAAGTAGATGTTTATATGTATTTAAAAACGATAATCTAAGGATTGTTCGGATCAAGTTGACATTAGAGAGAGGTTTGACAATTTTTTGTGAGTGAACTCTTACAAGAAACAAAGTCAAATTTGGTAAAGGAAATCTTGAAAGTTATAAGTCTAAAATCGAAATATGACTTCGTAAACATAAGATGGATTTCAAAGGAAAGGAAGGAGAATACCCTCCCATGAGTCCAAAATAAATTATGGATATACTTCTCTCAATGAGAGATATAATAGATAATTTGCAATGGAGAATTAAAAATACTGTAAGTGGAGAGTCTTCATTTAAAGGAGAAGTAGGAGATGAAGGTGGTGTAACTTTAGAGACCCCTTAACCATCCTCATCATCATCTTCTTCTAAGGAAAGAGAACATTCTTCTCATAAAAATAATTCCTCTAAGAAGTATAATCATAATCCTCCTTTATTAAAATTGGATGTAATGTTTGAATTGTCGACCTCTGATGGAGAATTGAATGTCGATAAATTGGACAAATGGATCAAGCAAATAGAGGTATATTATAAAGTTCAAAAGATTGTGGATGAAGATGCAAGGATACAGTTAGTTGGTCTTCAGCTAAGTGGAACAACCTTAATATGGTGGGAGAGTAAGATGCAAGTTGATCTTGTTCAAAAGGGTAAAGTCGTCTCTTCTTGGGATAAGTTTACTAAGGCTATAAGAAAACAATTATATCCATTGACTTATATGCAAACAATAATTGTAGAATAGAAACATCTAAGGTAGGGTAAATTCCATAATATTCAAGCATATACACAAGAATTCAAATAGAAGAAATTATCCTTAGGGATTTGGTTGTATACCGATGAAACGCTTCTAAAATGTATTAGTGGAATGCACTCATATGTTCGTCACACTATTTTAATGTTTAATCCTACTAACATTGATAAAGTGTCAATACAAGCTACACATATGAAGGTTAGTAAGGGTAAGCATGCAACCAAAGTTAAGAATCCATTCAATCTTGAAAATAAACCGAAAGGTAAATGGAAGAGTAATAAATCAACTATGGTAAGCCAAGTTAAGGGAATAACTACATGTTTCCACTATAAGAAGAAGGGACATGAGGAGTCACAATTTTGGAAGCTACATCGAAAATTACGACCGAAGAATTTCAAGGATAAAGGGAAGCAAAATAGTATTACATCATCTCATCAGGATCTAGGGCCACCTTCCATGGATGAATATAAGATAATGGAAATGGGAAGAAAAGGTATATCAACTATCAATTTTAATTCTTCAGTTCAATCTGCTAAATTGGAAAGCGATACTAACCAAAAGAAGAGAAGCGATATTTTTCATGTCATAATTATAGTTAAGCATATAAAAGTAGATACTTTATCTGACAGTGGATCTCAAGTTAACTTAATATATGAAGTAATTGTTAAGAAGATCGGTTTGAATATGACACCTCATAAAAATCCTTATCCATTAGGATGGGTATGTGAATATGCTAAGTTGCAAGTGAATAAGCAGTGTAAGATATGATTTCCAATTACAACTAAGTTCTTTGATGAGGTTGAGTTAGATGTTGGCCTCCTGAAATGTGTGGGATTGTATTGGGTAGTACATATCTATTTGACAGGAGGGCTATATTCTATCACAAAGAGAATAAATATCATCTTTTCGACTACAGGGTTGAATTTATTGTCAGAGCTCATCATATCAAAACAAATGTTTCTTTAGTGAGCAAAGGGAAAATGAAAAGACTCGTGAGCACAATTAAATATTTTGTTCTCATGAAGAAGATATAAGAGATTCTTTGCGAGGTTTTGATCCATATCATAAGCATGAGTTGATCAAAATTATATCTAATTATGATGAGTTATTTCAAGAACCTATCGGGTTTCCTCCTAAGAGGGAAGTTAAGCATGAAATCTATTTGCAGCATGATGCTCCTCTTTCTCATATTGGAATGTATAGGTCATCAATGATTGATAATTCATAAATTAAGAAGTAATTCCAGGAGTTGCTTGATAAAGGAATAATCAAGATAAGCTCCTCTCCATGTTGTTCTCCTATTCTTTTATTTCCAAATAAAGATGGCATATGGAGGATGTATATTGAATTCTAAGAACTAAAAATGATTACAGTAAAGAATCGTTATCCTCTTCCCATAATTGATGACTTATTGGATCAATTAAAGAATGTTGTTTATTTTACTAAGCTAGACTAGAGAAGTGGATACCATCATATCATAATTGCAGAAGGTGACATATGGGAAACTACTTTCAAGACCAAGAAATGATTCTTCGAATGGTTGTTTATTCCATTTGGGTTATGCAATGCACCAACAATGTGTATGAGGGTAATGAATGTTCTGTTCAGGCCCTACATAGATGATTTTTTTATCATCTATTTATATTATATATAGATCTTTAGCTGAATATGGGAAGATCATATAAAATATGTCAAGACAGTGTTTGAATTCTTGAAGAAGGAGAAGTTGTATATCAAAATTTTTAATTGCAGGTTTGGAAAAACTTCTTTAGTATATTTGGGTTACATTGTAGGCAATGGTCATCTAAAAATAGACCCTACAAAAGTAGAAGGCATTGTGAAATGACCGAAGTCAACTACTTTCAAAAAAGTTAGGAGCTTCCTAGGATCAATACATATTGGAGGAAATTCATTGCTAATTTCTCGTACATCGTAGCTCCTCTACATTCATTAACAAGTGTTAAAAACGTATTTCAATCGGGAGGAAATTAGGAGAGGTCCTTTGAGACATTGAAGGAAAAGCTAAGCACCACACTAGTTTTGACTCTGCCATGTCTACAACATCCATTTGAGATTCAAACCAATGCAAGCAAATATTCCATGGGAGCAGTCTTGATGCGATGAAGTAAACCTATATGTTATCAGTCTGAGACTTTCACTCAAGCTATGATTAAATATCCAACATATGATAAGGAATTGTATGTGTTGGTACAAAGTGTAAATAAATGGAAGAATTACTTAATGGGAAAGGAGACAATAATTCATACAAATCATTAACCATTACAGTATCTACAGTCATAGACCAAGCTACAGTAGTCAAGACACTTCAAGTGGATGGTTTTATTACAATGATTCCATTTGGTAATCATAACAAGGTTGTAGATAGGTTGTCAAGATTAGTAAGCAATGGTTCCATAATATTAAGGTATAATCCTCTAGCTCATGAAAGTTATGCAAAACAATATGCTAAGGATGATAATTTTAAAGGTGTATATGATGCATTAACTCATGGAAATCAACAGTCATATTATTATGTGTGTGGAAATTTGTTATATCATCTTGGAAAACTTTGTATACCCAAGGATGAAAGAGTAAATGTAATAAGATAACCTCATACATATCTCATTTATGGACATTTTGTTAAGCCCTAAATAGTGGCACATTACCCCTTAATTGGGGAATATTACATTAGTAATGTTATTTTGTTTATGTCGGCTTTGTTCCATTAGTTGTAATTGTACCTCCTAGTATCCTATATATACAAAGGACACCTTTTTTATTTGGAATCATCTCGTATTTAAAAATTTATGTGGTGCATAAGAAGGTTTCCCCCTCGAAGAGGCTTATTATCTGAAATGATCTCTTTGTCAAGGAGTTGGGTACTTATTCTGAGGTTTTTTAATGCTATTTTGATAATTGTTCTTAACATTTGGTATCAGAGCTCAAGGTCTTGGGGTTTCACTGCAACATTTGAGACACCTTGGAATTTTCACTATAAATTGTTTTCTACAATGTTTCAGAAGGAACCCCTTGGAGAATATTTAGTATATGGATCAAGGTACGTGGGGTTCAAATTACAGATATCGAGGCATTATAATTTCGTAGATATATAATGTGTACTATATGGTTCGGGAATCATCATGTATTTAGTCATCGCAAAATGTTCTCTATAATTTTTTTTTTGTAATGTTTCATATCTTGAAACTAGGAGGATATTCATATAAATTAGGAAGGTAGTGTGGATAAAACTTTCATCTTTTGGGTCATCCTACTTTTGTAGATACACCCTGTGCAAAACCCATGAAGCAAAAAATAAGGACGATGAACCCCAAAATGAAACCTCTGGTAAATATTGAATTGAAGAAATTGAAGAAGGCCAGAATAATTTATCCCATTAGAAATTCCAACTAGATTTCAAATCCTTTGATTGTAAGAAAGAACACCGAGGAAATCCAAATGTGTGTCGATTTCAGAGATCTTAAAAAAATAATAATAAAAGATAACTTTACCCTACCTAATATAAAGTTCCTTCTCCAACAAGTCACTGGATCAGCCTACATGTCCATGTTGGATGGTTTTTCTGGATATAACCAAGTCTTTGTGGCTAAGGAACACAAGAAAAAGAAAACAATGATAACACCGTGGGAGACATATCCATATGCTGGAATTCCCTTTGGTTTGAAGAATGTTGGAGACACATTCCAGAGGGCCATGGATCATGGATTTAGTGGGTTGATAGGAAACATTATGGCAAACTATCAAGATGACTTGAAAGTGAATTAAAAAACAACTCGTGATCATATCCATCATTTGAGAAATGTTTTTGATAGATGTATAGTATATGGTGTCTCTCTAAATACAAAGAAATGATTATTCATTTAACTCAAGGAAAAATGTTAGGTCATATTGTGTGCAAGGAAGGGATTTATATAGATCCATAAAGAATTAAAGCAATAAATGATCTCAACCCCTCGACATCTATGAAAGGAGTTTAATCATTTTTTGGAAAAATCAATTTTGTGTGAAGGTTTGTTCCTAACTATGCAAGTATTGTGAAGACGATAAATTTGTTGTTGAAAAAGGAGCAGAGGTTTGAATGGACAACATATTCTCAAGAATATTTCAACAATATAAAAGGAGAAATCACCACAACTCCGGTCCTCATTAGTCCATATTTTAAAAGCGATTTCATCATGTATTATTTCGCTACAAAAACAGTTGTTGCATCTGTTCTTACTCAGAAGAATACCAAAGGTGAAGAAATCTGAATCAGTTCATGAGCAAACCCCTACATGACTATTAATTGAGGTATTCAAAACTGGAAAAGCAAGCCTTTGCCCTTGTGAAAGCAATGGCACTTTCAAACACACATACTAAATTCTCATATTATTGCTTATGTTCCATCATCACTGGTGAAAATGCTTTGGAATAAATAATTGAGAGAAGGAAAATGGGCTAACTGGGTAGCAAATGTACAAGAGTATGATATTGAAATTAAACCTTTAAAGGTTGTCAAAGGACAAGGTTTATGGAATATCATCGCGAATAGTGATTCTGTGGATGGAATGATTTCAATTTCAGTAGGAGAACCATTGGTTTATTTAGAATGGTACAGAGTCATTATATTTTACTTGACGTTTGGAAAATTTACTGTCACCATGAACCCCAAGGAACGAAGAACATTCAAGATAAAGGAAAATCAATTTGTTTTGATTGTTGATATATTGTTCAGGAGAAATTATGATGGTATACTACTGAGATGCGTTGATGAAAACCAAGCCCATGAAATAATGAGAGAATTCCATGAAGGAATATGTGCTGGTAAATTTGCACCTACTACCACCTCCCATAAGATAATAAGAGCTATATTATGTTGGTCATCAATCTTTAGAGACTCATTTTCCATGATAAGAAAGTGTGTATCATGCCAACGGTTTTCAAGGAAAATGAAGAGACCTGCGATGTCTTTACATACCATAATTGTAGAACTACCATTCTCTCAATAGGGAGTTTATGTCATCAACCCAATAAATCCTAGGTCACTCTGACCATGTTTATTTTGACCACTATATATTATTTTAAAAAGTGTCTAGAGGCAATGACATTACAAAAGGTTTATTCCGAAGAATTAATCAAGTTCCTCAAAGATAATATTTTGTCAAGATCCGATGTTCTAGATAAATTTATCACTAATAGTGGTTCAATTTTGATCGGTTCAAAGTTTACAGAATTTTGTGGGGAATATGGAATTATCATGGGTCAATCATCACATTATTATCCACAATACAATGGTCTTGCAGAATCCACAAATAAAAAAATTGTTCATATATTAAAGAAAACTATTGACAAGAACCAAAGGAATTGGCACTTGAAGCTGACTCATGTATTGTGGGAAAGTAGAACGAGTCCAAAGGAGAGCACTGGGATGTCCCCATATACATTGGTTTATGGGAAATAAGCGAAAATACCAATTAGTATCGAACTCAATGCCTTGAATTTCATGGTTGATACAAAATGTAACACCCTAAATTTCAACTCACGTCGGGTATTGGGGTTTCGGCCTTCGGGATATCGCCGGTCGGGGAATCGCGAATCCTGTCACCATATGCAGGACCCTTCGAGTCCCGAACTCCGATATCTCGACGTACATGGGTTCGTACTGGTGGGGTCACCTCCCGCTATCGGGATTCGCGAAATCGCGAATTCCCTTGTCGTTAATCCCTTGCACCGGGAATTCCCGAGTGCCTAACCCTGAAATCCCGAGGTCCTGTACCACGTGTCCCGTCGTTCGATCAATGGCCCCGATTGAATCGGGAAATCGCTATTCGCGATTTCAAATGGTAAGGAACGCTTACCTCCACAAACACCGAAGCCCGATTTTGTGATGAGTCCTTGACCTGCTGGGGGTCAAAGGATTAACTCCCTCGCACCTTTCCAGGGATCTAACGACTATCGGGTGGTCTGCCCAAGATCTACGGTTAACGGGTATTCTCCCGAAATCGAACTACTCAGACTCAAGTTTTCTAAGTAAATCTGGTAACGGATCATTATTGTCAACAACCGCTATTTCATAAGCAATTTTACAACATTTCGTTTAAGTAAACAGTAACGCTACCTTCATGGAAAAACAATGATTTGGGATAACAGATGCCTTAACAACTTAGATTTGTCATCAAATACTGAATTCATGGCAGACAGAGATAACCCATAAGCATTGATTAAGTAAACTGAAAGAACCACTTTTAACATAATATTGGGTTTTATAACAGCAACTACAGCAGTTTAAAATCTTCAACAAATACTGAAATGAAAACAGAAAGAAATAAGTTCAAACTTAACCAAGTACCTGGACCTGATGCTAATTTCAGTTTCTCCTTTTCTGCCTTGCTGTCTTGTTGTCTTGCTGCCCTGCTACTCAGTCCAGACCTGCCATAAACACAAAATAACTGCCCAGGTCTATTGTCCACCCTGCCAACTAGGGAAAACGTCCTAGCTCCAGGATATCTACGGATATCCTGGCCCCCGAGCCCAAAACCTCCAGCAACACGTGCCTCCCTGATCAATATGATTCAACCAGTAAGTCCTGTGTCTCTATCTGAGCACACACACCTCACAGTCCAGAGCTCGGCTCACTGTGAAAAGAATACCAGAATTGTTTTTCCTGCGTCCATCCACCTCCGAATGGCCCGCACATCCCCCTCATCCCCCGCCTTATTCCTCCCAGCCAACTCGCATTCACTCCTTACCAACCACCCTCGTCCCCCGTCCTGCATTTCATTAAAATTTTTAATCTCCTCGGGATTTTCTGGGCTTTTCGCCCTGCATACGCCACCTTTTGCAGCCCACGCCATCCCTCTTTTGCCTTATTTTATTTCTTTTCATTTGATTTATGTTCACAGTTCATTAAATGAACTCTTCAGTTTGATTATAACACAGTTAATCATGCTTATTTTTCTTTAACTAATTTTTCTCTGAAAACTTTAATAAATTACTTAATTTGGGTCATTACATACACCCACCCTTCAAGGAACTTCGTCCCGAAGTTAAGGTGTTAGATGTTACAAGTGAAAGATGTGGTTCATACACTCTCAGCAATTAACTTGACAATATCAACAAGTAACTCAATAAGTCCATACATAATAGTGTACATGCACAAAGGATGCATGTGTAGCTAATACATGTAAACCTTGTGCATCTACTAATAATCAAGCTGTCATTCGTTAATAATTTATACATGCATTCAATCCAAGCAGCAATGTTAGTCTTTCATAAGAGACAATAATCAGTAATTAATTAAGAGATTCTTTAATCCCAATTATTCGGTTTTATATTTATTTAAAACAATTGAGGGTTTAGTTACGTCATAATGGATATCCATATATACACATTTTCCTCATCAACTCCCATCACATGGCGGATCCCCATAAAGTATCTACTATCTACTCATCCTTCCTTCCTAACCTACTTCCAACACCATCCTATCCGTCCTCTGCTAGACTATCTTGGAGCGTCAGCTATACTGACCTAACTCCAAATAGAACTCGTAAGTGGAAGTGTCGCTCACTCGACCAAACTTCCCTAGCAGGCAACTGACAGTCCTCATCACACATCTGGGGAGCGTGAACCAGCACCGTCCTCCCAGGACTTCAGGTTTCGGAGGATACACGGTGGGAAACACCTCCACCCCTCCTAGTAGTACCAGGGTCAACACCCTACAATGGAACACACAGGGGCACCGTGTTGCTAGAGGTTTTGTCATCGTTCACAGTAGACTTGGGCAGTGTCAGTACCAAATCACACAATAGTCCATGTATCATAGCAATGCATTCAAATCAATAAAATTTCCATATACACTATTCATACCACAATGTTTCCCGAGCAGTGGCCCCATTTTCCACTCTCATCATCTTTACCACTTGGCTATTTCATAGCCCATAACCTGCAGGTTAGTCTGCAACACCATCTCATGTATATCTATTCACTAACATCATAAAATTTCCATATTTTCATCATTTCCATTCGATATCCCAATACTAATACATTAACATCAAGTTTTCCATTTGAATTAGATTTCATAATATCCCATACATCATACTTTTACACACTCGTAAGATTATCATTTACCAAAACATCATTCTAATGGTATTCGAACATCCAATAATTTTTCTTTCTCACAATATGTCTCATCATTTACATCATCGTCAATATCATTCATAAAAAAAAAAATTATCCACATAATAGCTCATTTTTCATGCATCATTATCAACATCATCTAAACGTTCATAAAGTTCACATTTTCATAATAGGTCACAATTCATGCATCATCATCATTAACATCCAAATATTCATAAAAATCCATAATTTTAAAGTTTAAGTGTATCACTTAATGGTTTCACTATGACTGAAAAAAAAATATAAATGTCGAGGCCTCAGGAAATCCTGGCCGTCTTAAATCAAGAGGTGGTGTTACCTACACCCCTCCTTCGAGAAACACGTTCTCAAGGTGGTCAAAATAGCGACGGATAATCTCGCCGTAATGTCTCGGCGTCCTCCCAAGTAGCAGATCCGGGACTATACTTGTCCCACTGGACCTTAACTTGATCTACCAGACGGTTCCTGAGCTGTCGAACTCTACGGTCCAATATGCGTAACGGTTCGACCATGAGGGTTCCCACGTCCGATACCTGCAATTCTCTCCAATTTAGTTTATGTGATTCATCAGCAACATAATGCCGTAAAATAGATACATGAAATACATTATGAGTTTTATGCAAGTGGGGTGGCAGTACGAGACGATAGGCAACGGGTCCGACTTTCTCTTGGACCATAAATGGACCTATAAACCGAGGTGACAACTTTGTCCCTTTTCCGAACCATATGGTACTCTTATTAGGCCTGATTCGAATGAAAACCTGATCCCCCACTTCATAACTTCGGTCGATCCTGTGTGCATCTGCGTAACTTTTCTGTCTATCCTGTGCTTCCTTTAGTCTTTGTCTAATCTGAATCACCTGTTCCTCCATTTCCTGAATTAGTTCTGGCCCAATCATTAATCGGTCTTCAAGTCTATCCCAACTCAAGGGTGTTTTGCATGGTCTTCCATACAAGGCTTCGTATGGCGGCATTCCGATGGAACTATGATAACTGTTATTGTAAGCAAACTCTACCAAAGGTAGGTACTTTTCCCACTGGGTTTGATTATCCATTACATACATCCTAAGCATGTCTTCCATAACTTGATTCACCCTCTCTGTTTGTCCATCTGTTTCAGGATGATAAGCTGTGCTTAAGTTCAATTGAGTTCCCAATGCTGACTGTAAACTTGTCCAAAATCTAGATGTGAATCTCGAGTCCCTATCTGAAATAATCTTCTTGGGTATCCCATGTAAACGGATAACTTCACTTATGAACACTCGTGCCACATCTGCAACATCGTAAGTATCTCTAACTGGAATGAAATGCACACTCTTGGTTAACTTGTCCACTATTACAAGAATGGCATTGTGTCTATGAGATGTGAGTGGCAACCCTACAACAAAATCCATAGAGATAATTTCCCACTTGGACATAGGGACATCATGTGGTTGTAGGAGTCCTGCAGGGTGATGGTGGTCGGCTTTCACCTGCTGACACTCTAGGCATTTGGCGACGAAATGGACTACATCACTCTTCATGCCTGCCCAAAAGAAGAGCTTTCTCATATCTGCATACATCTTCTTCACACCTGGATGTGCACAATAAAGTGATCTATGGGATTCTTTTAGTATAATGTTTCGAATATCCCCGTTCTCTGGGACATACATCCTCCCTTGATATCTTAACAATCCGTCTGTTTCTAGATTATATCCTTCATACCTTGGGTCTAACTGTCTCCCGCTCTGGAGATTTTTCGTAACCTTTAAATACCAACTGTCTGCTGGTAGCTGTGCCAACACCTGCTCCCTCAAACTGACCTTTAAGGTCACCAAGGAAAAGATACGTGGTCTCCTACTCAAGGCATCTGCGACCACATTTTCCTTTCCCTTTATATATGAAATACCAAAATCATATTCACTCATGAACTCACTCCATCGTCTCTGCCTAGCATTCAGATCTCTTTGAGTGAAGAGATGTTTTAGACTCTGATGGTCTGTTTTGAGTTCAAAGTTTCTCCCAACAAGGTAGTGCCTCCATAGCTTCAGAGCTAGCATTACCGCTGCCAACTCTAAGTCATGAGTCGCGTAGGACTCTTCATGCTTTTTCAATTTTCTTGACGCATAAGCTATCACTCCCCCATCCTGCATTAGTACGGCCCCTAAACCTTGTTTCGAGGCATCCGTGCAGACTGTGAAGTCCTTTTCCATATCTGGCACTCGGAGAATTGGCGCACTAGTTAGTAATATCTTAAGCTCCCTGAATGCACTATCACATTCTTCTGTCCATTCATACTTGACCCCCTTTCGTTGCAAAGTGGTGATGGGTTTCGCTACCTTTGAGAATCCTTCCACAAATCTTCGATAATAACCTGCTAGCCCCATGAAGCTTCTCACCTCATGTGCATTCGTCGGCACTGGCCATTCCATAATGGCCCTTACCTTTTCTGGGTCTACGGAGATTCCTTTTCCTGAAATGATGTGACCTAAATAGTGGATTTCCTTATGGAAGAAGGAACACTTCGACAGCTTCCCATATAATCTGTTCTCTCTAAGGCAGGACAACACTATTCGCAAGTGTTCCTCATGTTCTCTTTCATTCTTGGAATAGATGAGAATGTCATCCAGAAAAACTTGCACGAATCGATCTAAGTACTTCCGGAATACGTTGTTCATGAGGCTCATGAATACGGCTGGCGCATTAGTCAATCTGAAAGGTACGACCACAAATTCGTAATGTCCAAATCGAGTCTGAAAGGCAGTTTTCTGTATATCGCCTTCCTTAATTCTTAATTGATGATATCCAGATCGCAAATCGATCTTTGAGAATACCGTTGCTCCTTTCATATGATCAAAGAGATCATCTATTCGTGGCATTGGATACCTATTCTTCACTGTAGCATGATTCAAATCCCTGTAGTCTATACACAATCGTAAGGATCCGTTCTTCTTCTTCACAAAAATTATCGGTGCGCCCCAAGGCGAGACACTGGACCTTACTAGTCCTAAGTCTAGTAACTCCTTCAACTGCATTTGCAACTCACAAAGTTCTGGCGCTGTCATTCGATATGGAGTCTTGGATATTGGTTCTGCACCGGGTTTCAGCTCAATAGTAAAGTCAAGCTCCCTTTTTGGAGGTAATCCTGGTAATTCTTTTGGAAAAACATCATGAAATTCCGACAGTACTGGGTACTGGTCTAATGAGGGTCTCTTTCTTTCCATCACAGCTTCCACTACATAAAGTTGGCATCCTTGCCTCAGGCATCGCTTGACCTTCATAGTTGATATAAAGCGTAATGACACTTTCCTCTGTACACCCTGGATCTCTATCGGTCTTCCTTCGTCATCAACACAAAGTACCCTCTTTGCGAAACAATCTACTAAAGCTCGATGCGCGGCTAACCAATCCATTCCAATAATTAGGTCATATGTCCCAAGAGCAGTGACGTATACCTTCAACCTGGTAGTGCATACTCCTAAGTCTACCATACAATTATCAACACTGAGCCCTACAGCTTGTTTTTCTCCCGAAGCCATTTCGACTTGTTTAAAGTCATCGTGCTCGTAGGCTACCAGCCCACTCTTTTCTAATGCAGATGGTGAAATGAAACTATCTGTCGCACCAGAATCAAATAAAATTTTAACATTAATGTAATTTAACGTACCTGTCGATTCCACTACGGTGGATTGATGTTCAGCCTGACGGTTGTTAACCGCTGCATAAATCTTGTGGCTGCTACTTGATCCTCCCACTGGTGCCTTTCCTTCTTTGTGCATAAATCCCTGTTGTAATTCTGGGCAGTCCCTCTGATAATGGGGTCCTTTGCACCTCCAACAGGTAATATGAGGTGGAACCGGTGTGCTATTATGTGACTGTCCCTGAAATGAGTTCCATCCCCTGGAACCCCTGCCCCTACTAGCCGTTCCCTGTGATTTTTGTGGGCCTGACTGCACCGTAGGCGATGAATGAGACGCGGCACTAGCTGCCAATGAAATCCCTGCAGTCACTGTCCTGGGTACACCTCTGTTACCATAGGGTGGTGGCCTTGAGCCCCCTTCCCTTGAAAATGTCCTCGGGGTCTTTCCTACAAATCCTGGGCGATGCGGAAATGTCGACCTTGCACCCCCTGTTAAGTTTATGTGTTCTTCTACATAGCGTGCACTTTCTACTGCCTCTGCTACTGAAGACAGCTTCCACATCTGTACCATGGCTCATATTTTAGGGTTCAAACCATAGACGAAGCGATTTGCCTGTCGTTGGTCGGTATCCATATACGACACATATTTGACTAATTCCATAAATCTGATCTCATACTCTTCTACTGTCCTAGACCCTTGCATTAAGGCATGAAATGCCCCTACTTGTTGTTCCTCGTAGTAAGCTGGTAGGTATTTCCTTTGGAACCTTTCCTCGAAAAGTTCCCAAGACACTGTGTCTGGGGTAAGGTGTAGTTGTCTTTCTAAGTTTCCCCAACAATTCAAGGCGCTGTCCCTTAACTGGAAAATTGCAATATTGGCCTTTGAATTGGACGTATAATCTCTTAAGGCAAAACACCTTGTCATGCCTTCCAACCATGCTTCCGCGCGTTCACTAGCGTGACCTCCGGCAAACTCTGGAAGTTTGATCTTCTGTAACTCTCGTGTGATGTCTCCGGGTGGAAGCTCTCCCCTTGAGTTCCTAGAGGCTTCTGGATTACCGGTTCCAGATGGTGAGGGTTCCACTTCAGTCCCCACCTGTTGGCGCCCTTTTAAGGTCTCGTTAATAGCTTCCAACGAGCGTAGTATGAGGGCTAGTTCGGGCGGTGGTGGTGGTGGTGCTGGTGGTGTTGATGGTGGTGATGGTGTGGGTGACGTCGGTGGTGGTCGTGTCGACGCTCCTCTGCCTCGACCCCTTCGTGTCCTAGCCATCTTGTATGACTTAACCTGCATCACCCCCAAAATAGTCTGGGTGAGTTTTAAGGACTTCTCATAATGGTGCTACTCAAACTTAGAAACAGGGTTGGGCGTAAGTTTTCTTTACTTGTCTGTAAACAGACGTTACTGATACCAAGGGATTGGCTCGGTTAAGGTTAGGTTTAAGCATCTAAGCTTGGTTGTCCGTTCTTGCAAAAGAACTATTGGTTTCCTCGCCCTGTGATTACATTAGCCTTGCGCTTTACTCATCACCTTCCTGGTGCATGCACCACCAGTCTAAGTCTTAATCAACATTAAAAGCTTTAAGGTAAGCTAACCTTATACTTAATCAAATAACAACTTTTCAAAAGAATATTATTGTACTAATTCATCTTAGCTTAAATTTAAGCAAAATTGTCTTGTCTTTTATATATATATAAATTATTTATACCTATTTAACCTTATTTATGCATATAAAATTAATTATACCAGATTATTTAATTTATTTTATATTAATCCTTATAATTTATAATTTATACAACCAAATTAGTTTAAACGTGCACACAAAATTTGGGCACGCATGGCACCACGTGCTTGTTTGGCTTCCTCAAAACTCCCTCGTAACTAACCTCACCATCCTACACCTGTCAGCTCCTTCGAACTCCCCACGTGTCCTTACCCTGTCCGACTTTCTCATCCGCTAGGACTTGCCTTGCAGCAGTCTTTTCCCATCATAGCTTCTGCCTCGGCCTTGCTCAGAGGTTTCCAGAATTTTCCTTACCATGGCTCGCATCCTCACTATCGTTCTTATCACTTCGCTGCTTCATTTCGTTTTACAGTAACTAAGTGCAGTGATATGGCCACTGACACGATCCAGAACCTGGAGTCCGGTCCCTCTGAATTATTGGGTATCAATCCCCTGTCTGTACACGTTGTGGAGCTCGCCCTCTACTATGGTAAGGGTACAATTTAGTCATGGTTTCAGTACCTTCATGAAGAACGCGGGGTTATTCAAATTGAGGATTTACACAAGCCGTCCTTACGCCGTGGTAATAAATGGTAAATTCCTCTTTGAACAAAATGATTTTGCTTGAAATTCCCGTTCTGTACGAATTTTGTTGTCTTCATTTGGTCTATTTTCTCTGTAATTAAATTTTCATTCTCCCGTGTAACTACTTGTTATATGCATAGGTATGTAGTTATATGTGTATACAGGATCTTTCATCTTCATCAACCGAGCTGAGCGGCTCTGCAAATTTCCCCTTGAAGTTCCCGGTCAATATCCGACCCCCTGGTCTTCTCTTTTCTTCGCGTTTTCTACCCTTGGGACCGCAGCCAAATTTCCTTTAGGAATCCCTTTTATTGGGTTTCGGGGTTTCATAATCCCAAATGTCGAGAATTCATGTTCCCCCAAATTCCCGATACTGCATTTTATGTGCTAGCCCCCTTCTCATATGACCGACGTCCCGTGTGACCCTCGCCCTAACTTTCATCGGGGTTTCGGACATCGCGATTTCTTAATGCATGAATTCCGCGTCCACGGAATTCCCGATATCCCGATACCCGATGCGCCTATTCCTTACCTGATAGCCTTTTCAGCCATCCTGAGGTCTATGTGACCCTACACCCACATATCCGTGGTCTTATGGTTCCCCATCGGGATTCGGGGTTTCGGCGTTTGCGATGTCAACGAACACACGCCCTTAGGTTTCCCGATCCCCGATCTCCGAGCTATCCGAGATCTCTCACCACGCGTCCTTGTTGATGGACGGTCATGATCGCCCCTCGCTATTTCGGGGTTTCGGACTTCGCGGTTTCGTAAGGCAAAGGTTTTGTGTCCATGAAATCCCCGATACGCCGATTCCCGATTTTCCGATGGGTTCTTAATGGTTTCCACCTGTCCCTCAGATGGACGGCTTTGATTGTATTGGGATTTTCCCGACTCTTCCCGGATGATCGATGTGATTAAACCATACATTGATTACGGTGATTGGTTAAGGGTTAAGTTTAAGTTAATTTTTTTTTGTCAGGTTTGGCCCTTAGGTTCCAGATTTCGAACTTCGCTCTCATACCAAATGTAACACCCTAAATTTCAACTCACGTCGGGTATCGGGGTTTCGGCCTTCGGGATATCGCCGGTCGGGGAATCGCGAATCCTGTCGCCATATGCAGGACCCTTCAAGTCCCGAACTC
>CBVK0100543218.1:0-17803 GCA_900067695.1 Picea abies | reverse complement strand
AGATAGGTTTACATCATTAACGATCATAGGGATGACGAAAATAATGTGTAACACCGCCACTGGAGGAGTGTGTGATGGCCCCGCACCAGGGTCATCAAACCGGTGTCGCCTCACTGCCCTCTCTGGCTCAACTAGTCTCCCCGCAGCATCCTCCCGCCGACATCTCTCTCCCCGCGGAAATCTCTCCGGCTCCTGACGAGCTAGTGCTCTCTGCAACTCTCCCTTGTGCCCATGAGGTGCCACATCTGCACATACAAACAAACAACAGATAGTATCAGCATCTATATCATAAACATATGGACAACTATCTCAAAAACTATGCAAACACACATATCTACTTCACCAATCAACATACCTCGATGATCAAAAACCTCCCCAGTAGGTAGCACCATATTTAGATCATCCCAGAAGTCCACCCCAGCATAGGGGTACTGCAAAATCACCTACGGCATCTGCCGCCATTCTTGTGCGGCTTCTGCTGAAAAGAAGTGGGCCCCTTTGCCACCACCATGGAAAAGAAATACAGTCGACCACCGCCTCAACCGTGGCTCTCGTTCCCCAGGCACACTCAATAGAATCCTCGAGTGCAACATCGGCACCCTCTCTAGAAACCAGGCCTCTAGGATGGACCCGAAAGAAAACTCCCTTGCATCAGTAGACCGACAGTGGTCCAACTGTGCCAGCATCCTCGCATGCAATGTCATCCCCCAAGCGAAACGCTCACTGGCCAACACTCTCTCCAGCACCAAAAACTGGCCACCACTAATCCGCTGGGTCGCCAGTGACCCATATACCCGCACAATCATCACTGCTATACAACGATGTGCCAGGGAATCTATCGCCGATATACTCACCACCGTCCCAGACATAAATTTCTGCCCTGAACAATATCTCTGGCCAATATCGGGGAGCAAAGTACTCCTAGGCAGCACTGGCTCTGCCGGTAGGGGTGTTCCCCGAAAGGGGAGCCAAGTCAAGAAATATACATCCTCCACCACAATGAAGGGGAGCTTCTCTCCTTGCATGAGGAAGCAGTGCAGCTCCGGACTCCACATCTGGATCAGGAACTGTGACAGATACTCCTATGCCTGTATCAACGGGCACTCAAAGAACTTTAGCAACCCACAGGTTGCCAAAGTTGCATGCACACCGGACTCCTCAATGGCCACAATGTCTTGCAACTGAGCCCAGTCTCACTCTCGCCACCACACTGGCATCATCACCACTTTCCACCTACAGACAACACAACACCCTATATCAGCTTAAGCAACCATTCACAACATCAAAATGACTCATTTTTATACACCCCAACCTTGCCTCTCAGGCGCGGTTTTTTTACCCACAGGCACGCACACATGCGCGCATGTTCACTACAAAGGTGCACACACATGCACACCTGTTCACTACAGAGGTGCGCATCCATGCGCACCTGTTTTTTTCACAAGTGCACCCCTATGCGCGCCTGTTCACCATACAGGTGCGCAGAGGTGCGTGCCTGTTCAACCCACAGACGCGCCCTAGTGCGCACCTGTTCAACTCACAGGCGCGCCCTTCGAGCGCACCTTAAATCCCCTCTACTGTGCCCCCATGCACGTATATCTGGTGGGCAGGTGCACATGTATGCGCACCTATCACCGGATCGCCCATGCATGTGGGGCCCATACCCCCTAAATACCTCTATACGGCCCTCTGTACAGCCCCTGCCCAAAAATTGAAAACCTATTTCTATGCAGGATGATCAGACCACTAACTTGATACTCGCAGATCCTTAATTGGCTACCTCGTCCTCCCTAAATCTCCCAATCTCCTCTAAAAATTGCTCATCTAGTCACTATTGTAGCAAGTACAAATGAGGTGGCAATGTGGGCCCTACAACTATATATAGGCCTTTTTGCCAAACTTCCACTCACCATTCTGGGAGCTCACGGTGTCCATTTTTCAATCCATCTTCAGCCACGGGATCAGCATCCCATCACCTACATCACAGCAGTCCCTGGGTCGCTTTTCCTCATAAGCCCCCGGGGTGCCTTTTTTTCATACCATGGTCAGGTACGCATGCGCATAGTCACACTTATCAAATACATGCTCATATCTTTGATTCTCTTCAGATGTTGTTCACTTTGGGTATTTGGTTTTCATGTGTGTAGGTACTTGATCATCATCCATGACACAACCCCTTCAGATATATACTCAGCACTGGCATGTAGTCTTTCCCGCTATATCACATTTACATTTCCAGTCACACCCTCTCATATTGGCCTCTAGGATCCCCATTCCCAGCTCTGTAGTACCCGCGCCTCCATTTGCATCTTCATTACTATTACCCGGTAGCATTCTTACCCACATGAGTTGTCCCATGCATAGCACCTTTTGCCACTTTTTGACACTCATGTTGTTTTTACTTACCCTTTAGGGATGGGAGTCACGATAGTCTTTCATCATGTCACGAATCAGCCACATACTCCTTCTCCTCATTTTTCTAGCTTTCCCACATGGATTCCCAGATTATCTCTTTACGGTTCTATTTTTTACCTACACCTTTGAAGTATCATGAACCCTCCATTTCATCCACAATCAGTTTGCCCATCTGTAAACCTACCTTCATTTCACCTACCTCATACAGAAACTCACTAATGGGCCCCCCACCCTTCATTAGTTTCCCAAGAAAATTATGCCCTACGTGGGCCACCCATATCACACTGGGGCCCCGTTTCTGTATTTGTACATTTCTCCCCAATTATTCGTTATTTATTGTACAAACGCCTTTATTTCCAATCCTTATATTATCTTTTTTGTCGTCACCTTTGGCGACCTGCTTCCCTCCTTTTGGCCAAAGGCAACCCATGTCACCCTTGGTTGGAGCATTACTTACCTCTACCCTATGAATTTGTTAACCTTGTCCCACCTCTGGCACAACTTATCACCAGTCTTATCATCCCCCTACACTCGCCCTCGTTACAAGGTTACGACCACTATTTATCTCATACATCCTCCAACCAAGGGAAGTCTTGAGTCCTCCCACTTCTTGACTTCGTCCATGTACCTCTGCCACTTCCTCAGCTCAGTAGATTTCTCAAAGCCCTTTGCTTTTGGGAGTCACGTTCCCCTTTTGTCGACCTCAGCACAATTTTCCAGAAGAGGGACTGTCTCTTGATTCTCATTATCCATTCAATGAGAGATCTCGGACGGCATAGGGTGAAACACCATTACTCCCTACTGTCATTGACCCCCATAACATTCAAAGCTGACACTTTCTCATGTTACGGTGGGTCTTACTTTGCGACTATTACAGTTAGTTATTTCATTTGCTGAAGACCTCTGAACTTGGCAGGGCTATCAATGCCCACAGCATCGCGGCTACTTATTATCGTGATCACTGCCTACTATTCAAAGTATGTTCCTTTGCAGAAATTGTCTTCTGCCTTTATCATCACCTCCCTCGAGGGCGCTGCAGTTGTCTACACCAACACTTCAGTCATTTTTTTTTTTAGAGTTACCTGACACGAGCATGGGGCATGCCCGCCTCGTTTGTACACAGTTTTCTATTTTGCGCACCTCATAGAAGGTCGGGTCCTACTGGTTCCTTTTTCCCTCCAACGGATCACTCTGGGAAATCACACTATTACTCTCTCTTACAACAACATTCTCAGTAGAATAAACATTGACGGATTTCGGCTATACGTATGCTCCTAACCTCATCCATCAGGGGGCATCTGTCTAACCTCATCCATCAGGGGGCATCTGTTATCACTGAAATTTCGTCCGCACATGGTTACAAGAACTCGGCATCGTTAACCAGTAATGAAGTCATTCATGAACCTGAATTAATACCATATCATTCAAAAAGGTCAAAAAACTATACAAAGTAGTGAAAAATTGAAGAGCACTTTGTAGACACTGGGTGAGCGAGCACATGCGTGGAGCAGGAACATAGAAATCGTGCATATGTGCACGATGCGTGACTGTTAGCGCAAAAATCCATGCACCTACTAAATGGCGCATTTATGAAATTGGTCAGCCTCCCAACCACTTATGGTTCAACTCCCAAGCCGATTTGACCCTCAAATCTGGGATGAATCCGACTGGTAGGCTGGTCAAAGACCTAATAATGCCCTAAATGGCCTCTTTTCACACTACAAAGAAATTACACAATAACCCAATGCAATGCTATAAAAAGCCATGAATGCACCTCATTTTCTCAAGGAATTCAAAGTAATGTTATGCTGCCTATATGGTTTTGAGGACTCCATCCTTGACACAAGCACATTGTCACCATCACATTGGACAATCCATCTCTCCATTGAGTGGATTTGTAAAGAGGTCTTTCATCACCATTTTCATTTTCTTTGTTGTAAGAAGAGCTAGCTAGTGAGGGTCTAAGAGCCTTCCCTTGGAGGAAGAAGGGACTCATAGTCCCCTTTCTTTGTTTTCATCAATAGATAAGCCTCAAACATTGGTGACATGGGTCTTTTTGTTCTTTTTATTGCTATGTCCCTATGCTCATGATTTTAATTTTTATTGCATCTATTAGTTTAATTCTTAGTTATAGTTTTGTTTTTCTTTCTCTAACTCTTTTCTCTACAGCTGTCCTGCTCAGAAGACCCAACTGAGCTTGCAATCACCTCTTATTTGCTCACCAAGGTGACGAAAGAGGCACAACACTCCTCCTTGTGGGTTATGATATGAGTGCCCCCCAACATGGGGTTGGGTAAATTTGCCTCTTGAAGATACTCCCCAAGATTTTGAAGGGTTTCCAACAAATGAAGGTTTCCCCCCTGCCAGCGATGGATTAACGACCGGGTTATGGCTGACAAAGGGAGGTTGCTCTCTAGGAGGAACATGAAAAGGGGGTTGTCCACTGGGAGGGGTAGGCCCACCATAGAATTTTGGTCTTCCAAGAGGGATAGGTCTGCTAGATGATGGTTTCCCTCCAGTTGGTTGTATTTGGCTGGCAAGGGTTTGCATTCTTTGGTGCAAAGATGTCTCAACAAGATCGTGCATAACATGTGGAGTTGTAGAGTGAAATTTTGTAAAAGTGGGGGTAGGGATCGAAGTGCCTTGGGAATGAGTATAGGTGATGAGTCTAGCATTAGGATGGACTTGTGCTGCCGTAACAGTAGGGTTAATGACATGATCGATGGGGTGATTCATATTTTGACTGGATGGACTAGTTTCAACATGAGGGTCATGAGGAGGAAAGGGTTGTCAATTGGATTCAAAATTATCATAGATATCGCATCCTGATGAAGTCCTCCATACAGAACGAGCAAGTGTGGGATTTGTATCTACTATAGTGGTAGGATGAATAGGATTCTTATACTCATCACCAAATATTGTTTCTATGGATCCCATGTATGTTTCGGTAAAATATCTCTCAGGTAACTATGGGACCTCTTCATCTATGACGTTCCCAAGGGAGTCTAAATGAAGCAAAAGTGGTACGAGAGGGGTTACCAACATAGATGTAGTGTGAGGAGTGGTATTCTTAACTGTAACCAAAGCACCTTCTTTATTGTCTGACGGAGGAGTAACAACACTCCCAGCGTCAGATTTATTTTCTACCTCTCCATTACAGTTGTCTTCTACAGGGTTAGGAGGTAAGGATTGGTAGTCTTCCGGAGGCATCCCTTGCATCCTACGTGTTCGGTGAAGACCTTTATCATCTACAGGCTCAATTTTGGAGAATAACAACACATGCTAAAAATATAGGGTCAACTAACAACATATGATAATAAAATCTAGGAATCAAAACCAAGAAAACAAAACTTCTCTCGATGATCATACTAGTTGGTGATGAAATCCAGCATCATGCGATCAAGTCAAGAAGGGACTAGGATATGGTGGAACATTTACAATGGATACCTACTTAATGGAATTTCATGTTGGTGCAAGCTTCCACACAGTAATTATAGATTTACCCTCCAAGGATCCCGAGTGAGTTTGACCAATGTCTGTCCCAAGTACGGTGAGACTTCCCTTAACCGTCACCTTGTGTTATTACCTAAAGATTATGGAAACTAAGGACACCAACTCACAATCAACCACTGGGCGGGTACAGTCAATAGTCCAATCCGAATGTATGGGAAAGATAACAAGTCTGAAATCAACTTGATAGGCTCCCACACATAATCATGGGTATACCCTCAAGTGACCCCCAATATACGATCCTACCACTACAAACAGTTGAACCACAGAGGGATAATCTATATAACTCTCCCAAATGTGACCTCGTTCTTAACCCCTATGTGAGAGGGGGATCCTAGAAAACCTATATGAAAAATGGATTTGACTCTCCCTATCTCAAGATGCTAATGTTTGTTTTGAAAAACTTTGGAGAGTTGTACTCACAGCCTAATCCAAAGTACTATTCCTAGTCTAATGTTGGTGGAAGATCCTAAAAACAAAATGTTCTAGATAATTTTTAATTATCGTTCATTTTGTAGCTATTCTTTACTCAAATGGTGTATGAAAGTGAAATTGATGGTGTTATGACTCAATTCCCCAAAAATGCATAAAAGATGATAAGCAATTTTTTCTTTTGATGAATGCCTATTTAAGGGAAAAAGAGAAAGTTCTTTTCACTATCAAACACTAAAATGCAACATCCTCATACAATTGTTTCTCAATCAAATCCAATGTAATGCTAAAAATTTCAGAAATGCCTTCTAATGTCCAAACCAATCACTAAAATATGTCCTTTTTCTTATATGTAAATGATAATAAGATGTAAGACTTCTAATGTTAATCAAACTTCAGGATTAAACAAATCAGAAGAAAACCTCACACAAACAAAAATACACTCTCATCATGAATAAATAAGAAGGACAAAGATAACCAAATTTGCAAACAAGAACCAAAAACCTCAAACAAAAGAGAAATGCTGGAAAACTGACCTCAAAGGTCAAATGGTTCACAGACCTTTGGATTTCCTCACAAAATCTTTCACTCAGTCAAATAAATGAGAAGAAAATAGAAAGTTAACTCTAGGTCAGCAAAGACAAAGAGTGACTTCAAGGCAAGGAAAGAAAATGTCAAATTCCCAAACAAGAAGAGATAAATTCTTAGAAAACATGGAGTTGAAGGCCAATACTAAGATGAACTGATATTTATAAAACTCCTAAGCCAATGGAAAAACTAAGAAATAGCTTCAGAGGATGAAAATTATGGAGAATTTCTCACAAAAAGTGGGTAGCGCTCTGGTGTAAGGGGAACTAGAGAGTTCCAATTCTCTGTGTAAGGCTAATGGGGAGTGCTAGCACTCTGACAACAATAGAGGGGGAGCACTTTGCTCTCAAAACTTAGAACAACAAAATTCCAAGAAAGCTCAGCAAATCAGGGTGATCATGATGAAATATAGAGGCAATCAGACAAATCTAATAATCAAGGATAGTATGGAGAAGTTCAAATGAGTGGGAAAGGGGCCAAAACAAGATCTAGGAAAGGAAACAAAAATCAAAGCTCCTCCCCAGTGGAGTTGCCAATTTTTGTTACAGGTGAATCCTCCTACGAACAAGTGAATTCCCTCTTGGTCTCTAGACTCCTAAGGCCAAGACAGAAAAGTTCTTACATGGACACTAACATCCTTTTATATCTAATCAAGATAATATATGAAGGAGAAGAAGAAATATATGTACCTTATTAATGCCATTTGTCCTTTGCAAATTCCAGGCTAAGCTTCGATCTTGAGCTCCCTGATAGGTCCTGTAGAACAAACAAAGATACAATGGACTTCCTATTCTACTGAGAGTAGCTTAAATATAGATCCATCTACTAAAGACAAACTCATGTGGATCAAACATAAGTTTGAAAGAAATAGGCCAAGCATTGATTATTAATGAGAACAAGTAAAAGTACTTACAATCCTTTGATGAAGGTGCAACATCTTCTTCCAGTTCTCCTTGTCCAACCCCTTTGCTCAAGTAATCTACATTGATTTCTTTGATGACATCTCACTTGTGAGATCATAAGTTTCACATCTCCAATATTTTATGTTCATACCACTTATAGGATCATAAGTTTGGTATCAATCTCTAGTCTCTACCTCTCCTTTCACCATGAGGAGGCCTCCTTATATAACCTTGGAGAGGCCCAACCACTTGAGAGATATTTGGGATAAGTTGATGATTCTTCTCCTTCAATTGAGAATATTCCCTAAGATCATGCCTTAACCCAAGATTCGAACCCAACTACCTCCATATATTGAGGGGATTGTCCCCTAATTTCCTCCAACAAACCAAAATTCACCCAAAAAAGGGTAGTGCTCCCCCAAAAGGGTATACAAAGTGTTTGAACGCTCCAACAAAGAGGCCCAGGGAGTGTTATCACTCCTTGACAGTGGGTAGGGGAGCGTTGTCATCCAAAATCCATTTTTGAGTGGTTTTTCCAGTGGCAAAAGGCTTGTACTCCTTGTCAATTGATTTTTCTTCTTCAAAACTAGTCTTTGAGGTGTCTTAACTGTCCTTGTGATGTCATTAGAGGCACGACATAGGCAAGATGGCAGTATGATGTTTGTGACACTTGCGACAGTTGTGGTCAAGATGTGACACTTGCAGACAAGATGCAACACTTGTAATGACGAAACTTGCAACACTATTGAAGTGAGCAATTTTGGTGTGTAACAATATATGATTGTAAAAGATATTTTTTTTTACATTTAAGATGGTCAAAATCGAATTTACTATTTTAAGTAAGTTGTTTAGGAGTTGTTCTCCTTTGATGTAACCAGATCTATTATTATAGGTGGAAGTAGTTCGACTCCTAGTATCCTTGTGTGGTAATAGGATCATGTAAATTTGATCATTTTTTGATGTAAAAAGGGGCGAGTTGGAAAAAGCAAGGACATTTTGCTTGATATTGTAAAAATTTTCTAAATCTGAATGAAATACAAATGCAAAAGTCTAGATATTTTCAAGACAAAGATTCTAATGGTGGTGGCCTGAATTATTTTCTCTAGTCTTTGTATGTACATATTGTGTTCTTATTCTTCATCTTCATTTCATATGTTTACATTGAATATTAAAGGGTCTGAAATTCATCTAAATGGTTCTTTAGATTCAAGCTATTTAAACTTTGTTTTTATTTCTTAACTTATCATAATTCATCTTTCATGGTGCTCTGATTTTGTTATATGTTCCCTTTTTCTTCCACCCTACACAATAAATTAAAAAACTGAAAGTTCATCACCTACTTAGGCTTTGTTTCTTTAAAGAGTTCCACCTACCAGACATATTTTTCATTCGTTTTCAAAGTTGACTCCATTTCCCAACAGGTTCCTTTCCTTCTTGCTAGAAAAACCCATAAATATTTCACCAAATCAAAACCTAGCCATTCAACATTTAGAAAAGATCCATCTTCCAAGAGACCAAGTGACAAGAGAGATCCCTCTCTGAACTGAAAGGGCTAGTTTTCAGTTCTAAAGTGGTTTTGTGGTTACCTTTGTAATTTGTTCATTCAACCTAGGAAATTCACTTAGTGTTAACATTTTGGCATCGTTGTTGGGGAACAGAAGTTAAAATTTCCCTGGGAGAAATGACAAAGATTAGATCTGATTTTTTATGGTGGACACCAGTTAGACACAAGGAGGTTGTAAATAATCCACTAAACGACTCCATTATTAGTTGTATCTGGATGATAGAATGTTAATGGTGACTCCACTTTCTAAAGGTTTTAAAGCTTGAAGAAGGTACTAGTGGCTCTAGTGAATTTGATGAAGAACTCATATGGTTATACTATTGTTTCAAGGTATGCATGTTTTGACTTTTCACAGATTCATGGTTTCCCGAATCCTTTACCCAAGGATGAATATTTTTTAAGAAATGTTCTTAAATTTAGTGGAGATGATATGATTTTGACTTTAAAGCATATATCATTTTTTTGTGATTTCACTCAGTTACTTAGAATCAAGCATGAATATTTTTTCATTAGAATTTTTTATGATTCATTCCAAGGGAAATGTAAGAGTAGGGCTGAAGGTTTTCTTGCTACATCTATTAGAACTATTACAACTTGTTGGGTTGTCTTTTTGGAAACATGGATGGAGGAGATAGAGTTTGTGGAAAAATCTCCTTCCATTAAAGGTTTTAGAGAATGGAACAATATGTGTATTGATGATGAGCGTGATGAAAAATTTCCTGCATTTTTGTCTTCTTATTTAAAATCATATAAATGTAGCTCAGACACCAAGATTCAGTTTTTGGAGAAATTTGCCAAAGATATTGAGGGAGAGATCAAATCTTTAGAAGATCAGAAAATACCCCAAATTCCTTCATTTCAGAGTCTTCCTTGTGAAGTTTTATTTCAGCAGAAGCAAAATGACACATGGATACCTTTTCCCTTTGATATTGGGGATCAACAAACAAACTTTGGAAACCATGTTTTATGTGATCCTGTAGTTGAATATATGGACAAATTTCTCAGCTTAAATTAGCGTCCATGTATTCATTGTGAGAAACATACATATCATCAGTTGCCTTTGTTGTTACATGTTCAAATGTTGACCTTGTTGAAGAATATTCAAGAAACCATGTTAGTTGAGAAACTACTTGACTGGTTGCATTAGAATTTTAGTATTATTTAATTCAAAAATTGTCTTCAGTAGATTAGAGTAGGATTGTGTGCCAACAAGATCAGAATTGAGTATTATTCAGTAGTTTTTAATTCAATTTCAACATTTAGTTTATAGTTAGCAGGGTAAAATAAATTCAAGATCAAGTTTGTAGTTTGGATTCATTTGCAAAATGAGTTGTTTACAGGGAATGGGATCTTCCCAATGGATAAGGCATCTAGTATACTGTTCTTTTCTACCTCACAGGGAGGATAACATCCCCATTGGACCCAAATGTTAGCATCTTTATTTTTAAGGTAAAGTTGGATTTTTGTTTAGATTTTACAAAGGCATGCCTTGGTCTTAGGAAGACCGAGGCATTCCTAATTGAGTCACAGTATGTGTGTGTGTGTGTGTGTTTTGTATCATGATTTGATTCAAAGTCCTTGGGTCATTGATCAAATAAAAGATAATATGCATGTCAAAAGAGAGTCAAGTTATAAGTCTGAGTCAAATGGTTTTCTATGAATTTCATGATACATCATTACACATCATGAAAGAGAAGAAGTCATTAAAGGTGTATAGGAGTCTATCGCATGAAAGGATTTGCAAAGCTCTTTGGATTTTTAGTTTGAAATAATTTCACAAGGTGGGAAGTGGTATGTAAAAATTGATTCATAAGTCTAGGAGGGAAACTCATTTCAAAGGGAATCCATCATCATCATCACATATGATGAAGTCTCTAAAATAGGTTATGATCACATTTCATGTTAGTTGTACATTGGCTAAAGAAAACATGTGCACACTGTGAAAACGCGTTGCACAAGTTACTTAGAGTAATTTGGAAAGTCCTATCTTCCAAAACGGGTACTTTCTCTTTAAAAACTCTTCCTATCAACTTTTGCATGCATCTTTGCCACCTTTCATTTATTTTCATGCATCCTCGACCTATGAAATCGACCATTTCCTCTCGAGCAAGCTCCAAAGAACCCTATTCTACGCAAACCATTATCCTCACTACACAAATTCTATGTAGGATCTCTCACTACGCAAGCTCTGTAAAACATCCTTCGCTACATAAACTCTGTTGCAGGTCCTCTTGTTACGCATCCCGTGTTCATTTTTTTTGCTATGTAAAAAATAGTAAGGCCTATTTTGTCCATGCTAGCATAAATTCTGAAAATCCTTCCTCTCATATAGTGAAATCTCCTTATGCTAAATTGAGAAAACCCTAGCCTTGTTGAGTTGTTCTGCAAGTTGTTTGATGAGTTTTTTAGACCCCCCTGCCTTTAATAATTTCAATTTTATCTTACAAAAACTAGAAATCTATGAAAACAAAAGAGAAAAAGAAGTACATGGGAGGCAACGTGTTGAGGTATGAGCCATAGAATCTGACTCTGGTAAACTCAAACCCTACATTCAGAGTGTATTTTGAGCAGGACGTGTGCATGAGATTTTGTGAAAAAATTCAAGTGTATAACCTACAGTTGACAAAGGAGTTTGCTCTTAATTTTAATGGTGTCCAGACAAAAATTACTAAGGTCATTTTCCTAGTGTCATAGGATACAATAACTACTGCAACAGATATTCCAACACAAGGAGAAAAATGGTTTAAAGTTATGCCCCGTGATCCTGTGTTTTACACTGATTTCCTCAAGCCCAACTATAGAAAGTAGAAGTTTGGTGCCACTATCCCTAAGGAGTATATTTTGGAGCCTTATGAGAAGTTGTTAAGGGTAATTCAAAGATATTTCACTTGTGAGGGTAGCTTTGACAAGGTTTACCAGTATCATGTAAGACTCCTCATGCATTTCATAGGAAAGAGTCCATTGAACTTACCTTTTTACCTATATAGGAGTTTAGGTAAAATGGTAGATAAATTTCAAGCTAGGGTTGACCAACTCAGGAGTAGGTTGCTTCATTTTTCCTTGGTAAAAATACTAGTGGTTGAATATCTTAGAAATTTGAACAAGGATTGGGATTCCTTCTTAGCCTCAACAAATATCCCCCTAGACTCCATAGGAAATGCCCTCTTATCTGCAGAAATATTGGCCTCTAACATCTCAGGTGGAAAAGGAAGAAGCATTGCAGAACAGGGAAAAGGGAAAGAAAAGGAGATTAAGGGCCCTTCATTAATTCATCCAGTTGTGAAGAAGGGTAGGAGGCTATCGTTCACTGATGAGCCAAAGGAGACATAGAAACCCAACAAACCAACCACAAGGAAAATTGCTAGAAGGTTTCCCACACCTACATTTCAGACATATTTTGTTGAAACTGCAACTCAAGAGATGGATGAAGACCAAGTGAAATCAAGAGATAGACACTCTTATATTAGGGATATGCAACAACAACTCAGAGAGTCTCAACATGTTATATCCAAAATTTACCAAGAGAGAAAATAATTGAAAAGGAAACTAGCTGATAAGGTCATGAGGTACAAACACCACCAGTAAAAATAGATTCAAAGAATGAAATGGAAAAGCAGAAGGAAGTCATGAAAAATCCTAAGACTACAGTTTAGACCAAACCTATAGCTCCTTTGAGAAGATCTTCATCCAGGAAGAAGAGTTCATATGTACAGGGCCAACTTGCAGCAATTTAAAAAACTCACACCTCACCTACAAAAGGAGAATAAATTGTAAAGTGGCTAAATAAAGAGTTAAAGGAGGCTCAAGATCTTATCATCCAACTCAGGGAGGAGAATAGGTTGTTAGAACTGAGGATTCAGAGACATTTATAGGAATTTGGACTAGCTATCACAAATTCCCATGCAACACTCTCAAATTCCCAATTAAAATTGAAGAGAAGTGCACTCTTATCCAAGCAAGTACAAAATTTGAAGAGACAAAATTTATCAATAAGAAAGACAAGCATGTCCTTAAGGTTAAAAGTAAAAATTGATGAGGAGGGAAAAGGTAAGATGGACCTTCTTGCTGAGATAACATAAATATGAATGAAGAATCCTCACAATATTGTCTTTTTGGGGAAAAGGGTCATCACAGGTTGAGTAGTTTCTAGAAATTTTGTTCACTATGAGAAAGTGCAAGTTCAATGATGATAAAGAGGAGTGAGTAGGTTTTCAAGTTCAATATTGTTGTGAAAGGAACCTTATACTCTTTGTACCTATAATTCAAAGAAGGATGACAAGATAAAACCACCTCCTAAGCCACAGTTGCATTTTTTTCTAAAAATTTTCATGTACAACACTTGCGTAGAGAGCTCATGCTATTCAAGTATCGTAAGCACATAAGGAGACGAAGGTTAGAAAGAGATTATTGGTATAAAAGTTTTGAAGTAATTATAGGTCTCTAGCAAGCTATTGCTACCATAAATTGTTGTTGGCACAGGGGCAGACCCAGGGTTCAAGTCTAATAGTGCACCAACAAGCCCTAAATGCTCACCCTTTCGGCAACACCTGCGAAGAAGATGCAGTCTCATCTAAAGTAGCAATAGGGGGTTGCAAGAAATAGGTGTATACAACTAGAGGAAATGCAAAGTGGTTCCAAAACAGCAACAACACAACATCTAGATATCATTTACCAACTCAAACCTACTTCGCACAGTTATATCTTAGATCTAACACAATGATGCAATAATAGAGTAATCAAAAGGAAAAAGAACACAACAACAATCCCACAGAACAACAAGATATATGTGGTTCACCCTCTCCATAGGGCTACATCCACATAACTAAGTTTCTTGATATTATAGGAAAACATATAGTTCTATCTGTTCTCTTAGCTTGCAGATCTCTCTCCCTCTCTCTCTCTTTCTCTCCCCTCCCTGAGCACCCAACTGCAGGGTTGATCTTCGCACCCATCTTAAGATCTTACAACACAGACTCTCTCTCAATAGAATACTTCTCTCTCTCAACAACAATAATCGCTCATTACATTCTCTAACCCAACCTAGGTCCTCTTGAAATTTATTTATACATTACAATGACTCTCAAACAACCTTAGGCCAAAACCCTAGGTTTCTAAAAACCTAGGTCAACTTGACCAACGTTTTCAGGTCTTCGCCAACCTGTCTTTCCTTCTTTCTTGTGAGGTGATCCAAAGCATATATTGGTGGTTTTTTTTTCTTGTTGAGTTGTCCATGATCCATCTTCCTTGTGGATCTGTCTCCCTCGATCTTCTCATTCAACGACTCTCTTTGTCTTACTTCGATCCTTCTTTTCTTCTTCTTTAACTACTTCTAACCAATCTCAGTCAATGTTCTTTCTTCGTAGTTCGTACTTTGTGCTTATTTCCTTAATTTTCACAACCTTCCATAACCAAGGGCCAACAGGCCCCCAACACTCACATGTGACTCATCCCAAGGCACTTCAGGTTTGAACCTTCTGTTTCACTTCGACTTCAGACTATGTGGGGTAGCTTGTTCTTTCTTCTCTATCCCTTTCTTCCCCTGTGCAGACTATCTTTTCCATTTCTGGTACTCAGTTTCAACTGCACCTGGTACCTAGACCTATCTCATTCTGCTTTTACTAAGATATGGAAGGAAACTAGTTGTCATAGTACAATTTCAACCGGCTCCCATTCACTAAAACTTCCTTCCACTCTCCATTTGGTGTCTTCAACTGTGCAACTCCTCCTTCTGTAACATAGGCAACCTCAAATGGCCCAATCCAATGTGTTCTAAATTTCCTTGGATGCTTCATGAACTTGCTATCATATACCAATGCCAAATCTCCTTGCTTAAAGGCTTTATTCTTGATATGTCTATCATGTTAGGCCTTTTCTCGTTCCTTCTGTACCTACTGATGAAATCCTGCAATAAATATGTCTTCTTCTAGTTCCACCAACTGGGCAAGCCTCTTTTGAATAACGCCAATGTCATCCATATCTTTGAATGCTGCAATTTTGAGACTAGGAACCAAATATTCCATAGGGACAATTGCTTCTAGACCATACACCAACTTAAATGGAGTCTGCATTGTCAGCTTCTTACAAGTTTTTATATAGGCCCATAGCACTGTTGGTACTCTCAAATCCTAGTCATCCCTGTTCACACTACAAATCTTCGTCAACGTTGTCTCCAAGATCTTGTTGAAAGCTTCGATCATCCCATTCACTTGTGGATGGTAAGGAGTACTCTTATGATGGTGGACTTCAAATCCTTGAGTCAAAGCTTTGATAGTATTATTAATAAAGTGTGTACCTTGATCGCTCATCAGGGTCTTCGAGCATCCAAACCTGGTTATAATATCATCAAATATAAATCGCACATTTGTAGTTGCACTACATTCCTCCACTGCTCTTGCTTCTTCCCATATGGTCAAATACTCTGTCATAGTGATGATGTATCTAGCTCCTGTGGACTTTCCTGGTGGGTTAATAGGTCCCACGAAATCAATATCCCATTTCTCAAATTCCTATAAGGTCAGCTGTGGTGCTAAAGGCATATCATCTCTTCTAGAAGATTTCCCAACTCTCTAGCATACATCGCAGGCCTTATAATATTCCTTATCATCTTTATGCAAATTAGGCCACCAAAAGCTAGCTCTAAGAACCTTCTCCGTTGTTTCTTTTCTTGCGTAATGTCCTCCTACAATGCCTTCATGTGATTCTTCTACAATTAGTGGTCCTTCTGCCTCCATAACACATCTCCTCAATATCTCATCAGGTCCCATATTGTATAGTTGTCCAACTATAAGTGAAAAATATGCAGTGCGAACTACCATTTGTTTTCTCTAAATGATTGTATATCTGCAAGGTGCTATTCTTATTTATAGGAACTAGACTATCTCGATGAAGTGATCATCAACCCTTCTGATGGCCAGAAACTATGCATTTGGTGGTGTATCCTCCAAACTGGTAGGTTCCTCTCCATGCTCCAACCTAGACAAGTGGTCAGGTCGCTTGTTCATTATTCCTGGCTTGACCACAATATCAAAGTCATATTCTTGGAATAATAGTAGACATATGCATATTCTTCCCCCAAACACTCACTTGTTGACTAGGTATTTCAATGCAGAGTGATCAATGAACATATTAGAGTGTCCTCCCAACAAGTAGTGTTGAAACTTTTGCAGCACATACACCATGGCTAAACCATCTCTCTCAGTGGTAGTGTAGTTTATCTTAGTTATAGATAGCTTCCTGCTAGAAAAGGATAACGGATGGTCAATATATCCTACTCTTAGTTGTTCTAACACTTCTCCTAGTGCAATAGATGAAGCATTGGCATGCATGTGAAATTCCTTGCTCAAATCTCGAAAAACCAGAATAGGCACAGTACCCGTTTTTTGTTTCAGTCTATTAGCATTCTTCCAACCATTGAAACTAACAATATTTCTTTGATAACTTCTCCATAGGTGTTTTGATCTATGGATATCCCTTAATGAACTTTCTGTAGTGTCCATTATGTCCCAGTGTAGTGCACAGTTGTCTAGCCGAAGTAGGGGGAGGTAGATCAACAATAATGGCAATCTTGGATGGATCTACCTGCAACCCTTGCTTACACACAATATGTCCTAGAAGAACTCCAAAGGGTGAAAAGAAGATGCAATTCTTCAGGTTTAAGGAAATCTAACATTGCCTTCACTTATCCAACATTAGTCTTAAACATTCAATATGATTTTGCAATAAGCTAAAAACAATCCAATCATCAAAATATGTTTCATATGATTTTGCAATAAGCTAAAAACAATCCAATCATCAAAATATGTTTCCAAACATTTATGTAAAAACTCCTTGAATGCTTCGACCACCAACCTAGAAAATATGGTTGGTGCATTATTCAATACAAAAGGCATCACTATGTACTGGTAGGATCCCCATTCTGTTGCAAATGTGGTCTTGTGGTGATCTTCCTTGGAAATCCTGATCTGGTGATAACCTGAAAATCCATATGTGAAGTAGTAAACTTCCTGACCTCCTACATTATCTAACACTTCATTAGTGAAAGGTGTAGGGAATGGGTCATGCAAACAAACATCATTAAGCTTCCTGAGATCTACATAGATCCTGATCTCTCCTATCTTCTTATCTTGACCACCATAGGGATAATCCATTCTGACTCTTCAACAGGTTATATGATTCTTGCTTCCAACATCTTGTCTAATTCAATCTTCACTTTCTTCTTATATTTGGGATTCAATCTCTAGGGTATCTGTTTAACTAGCCTAGCATCTGGATTCAAGGGGATATTCATCTCTCCCATGGGCCCTTTAATTCCCTTCATATCAGTGAACTTGGTTGGGAACAAGTCTTGATATTCATGTAGTAGTTTTGTGATCTTATCAATGGTGGCATCATC
>CBVK0100543217.1:0-17803 GCA_900067695.1 Picea abies | reverse complement strand
GATGCCTTAGAAAAATGGTTAAATCTGCTAGAAGGTTATTTCTCTGTTCAGAATTTTTCTGGTGGGGAAAAGATCACCTTCACATTCCTTAAGGCTCTCCCATGTGTCAAACATTGTTGGGAAACTTACTGGGAGAAAAGTTCCATAGAGGAATTTGGAATATATGGGGTCGAGCCCACTTGGGAATTTTTTGTGGATGTGGTCAAGGAACAATAATACTCTCTTAATAACTATGAAGACCAGTACATCAGATGGACCACATTGCAGCAAGAGAAGAGACAAACAATGTCGGAGTTCACAAATACTTTCCATACCTTTCACACCAAGCTGGGTATCAAAGACTCCGAGCGACATCTAGTTCTGAAATATTGTGGGGATATGCATAGGTACATCCAAACTAAAATGGATTTCCTAAAGATCTCATCATTGGGAATTGCCTATTGATATGCTGTCAAAATTGAGTAGAAATTTAGGCACTAGAACAAATGGGAGTTTGGGTCTACAAATACGCAACAACCAAAGAATGGTAAAGAAAACCCTAACCAATATCCTCTCAACAACCAGTCTAAGACACAGGAAAAGAAGGGTAAAGGAAAGAGGAAGAAAGACACTAGGAAGTGGTGTGACTTCCCCAAAATCCCCTAGCAAAACACAGTTGAATGTCATTCAAAATAGTCATTGGTGGCCGAGGTCAAAGACAATGAGTCGAACCTTTATTCACAGGCTGATCCATAAAATATTGAAAATAGATATATCATTGATGTAGATCCCACTGCTACTATCACGACCACAAAAATTCAACCAGAAGAACCAGTAGATCCTGAAGAGGGGGATCACCTATTCCATTCATAGATGTGGGTGAAGGGGACCTCATTGCATTTCATTGTTGATAGCAGAATCCAGAAGAACCTCATCTCAGTTGAGGTCATCAAATAGTTGGGGTTGTCGACAGCACCACACCCACAACCATACAACATTAGGTGGATTCACTAGGGATCATATCTTTGTGTCAGCTAGAAATGTCGCATGTCCTATGGCATCCATCCCTTCAAGGATGAGGTAGTGTGTGATGTTTCCCCTCTTAATGTTTTTGATGTTGTTTTGGGCCAACCATATATGTGGAAACATCATGTTTTTTATGAGTCTCGACCCTGTAGTGTCATTATTACTTTGGGGGGTCAAATCTACAGGATACTAGAGGTAGTTCTAACTATTGTTCCACCGAAACAGTGCCACAAGGTAATCTCTCATACTGCAAAATTCATCATCTTCACATTATGTTCAAAGGATGCACAAAAGGCCATTACAACCACTGCAGCCTCAACACCTTTTATCCAAAAGAATCATATTGCAAAAGAGAAAGAAGATATTGTTTTTTCACCTATAATGGTGCCTACATAATTCCCCATCAATCCCAGAGACAATAGGTTGGTGGAACATAGTCAACTCCACCAATAACAGGTTTGTGACAGCCTTCCACAAACCAAGTAGTGCAAATTCTCCAACAATGCACACAACTCACCAAGTTTCAAATTCATAAAATGATTTCCCCTCTTCCCTTGGAACTCAACGCAATGGAGACCATTTCTTCCTTAGAGGGGAGGATTTATCCAAGTGGATATTGGTGCCCACCCACCTATTCCAAATCCCAATTGACTCATCTTGATAGTTTTCAATTTAGCACATTTCTCTATAACGAGCACATTTCCTTTTAATTGTGCATTCTACACTTCCAGGGTTGTCCTAAATCCCTACACAATGATGCAGGAGAATCACTCCAACCCAGCAATGCACCATCTAGACAGTACATTCATCATGCATTCAAGGAAGGGAGAGGTGCTAGTCCTCTCATTTTAAATTTTAAAATGTAATTAAATGTTTGTAAGGCTGGAAGAGACAAAACCATTCCTTTGTGAAGATAGTAGCTAGAGTCACCTTTAATGGCTAATAGGTTGATAAGATCTAGATTCGATTTAGACTAGACAACCATTGAATGTAATTCAATGTAGATTAATGAGAATAGGTAGCTTGGAGCGAAAGCTCGAGGAGCCCCTCTTTTGTAAAATATCTTTTTATCTAGATTCATTAGAGAAAAAGAGAGAAAAGAGAGAGAGAGAGAGAGAGAGAGAGAGAGAGAGAGAGAGAGAGAGAGAGAAACCTAAGAGGGAGGAAGGTAGAGAGAGAGAAGGGGGAAATAGAGAATGGGGGATAGAGAGGGGGGTAGAGAGAGAGGGATGTAGAGAAAGGTAAACAGAGAGAAAGAGAGAGATAGAGAGTGATCTAAAATCGATGCTTAAAACATACACCTTGACTTAGATTATTAACAAGATCGTTTACTAACATTTCATGTGAAATATGAGTAAATAGTTCATTAAAAAAATGCTTCAACCAATGAATTTATAAAGAAAAGAACAAAGAACATAGGAAAAGAACAAGATAAGAGTTGATAACGAAGTTCGACATATACTCTTATCCTATGTCCAAGATTTATTCAGGTGTGCATTCGTTTTCCATTCTTGTGATGCAAATATCTTTAAAGCTTTATTACATAACCATGGACTTCTAAAGAGTTGAAACTATATCCCCTACTAACATTGCATTGACTGAAACTTTCGGCATAATACTCTTGCCAAGTTTTTAATCTGACAATGCTCTACAATGTAATAAAACAACTCTTAAAGAACTTACACAATTCAAGTCCATTTAAGTCCTTCAATCTATTCTACAACCTCTATCATACTGCAGAGCTCAAATCCACCTTTCCAACGCTTCTTCCCATTCGGAATTTGGACTCCATATGCTCAATGTATGGCCCTTGGAAGTTTTGCATCTAAACCTTCAAAGAAGAATTCCTTCAACCTTCAAGCATATGATGCTTCTCTCTTGCCTTCTTCTATTGTGTATAACTTGCAAAAAGGTTTGATTTAAATATCATTTGAGTTGGGGTTCACATACCAAATTCCTCCCAAGATTTGACCACTTTCTTGGCTTCAAATCCTCCAAACATGGGTAAAATCCCATTAAAAAGGGCATAATATATATTAAAAAATATTAACATATAGTTTTAAAACCCACCTTTGGCCAAATTTGGGCATGTACCCCCTTTATCCATGCTCCTAGTCATATGGGGCATTGTGGCCATGCGCTATGGTCAAATGTCATCGTGCTCGTCATTTAAGCCTATGGTCATGCACCTTGTTCGGCGGGCTAGCCCCTCCAACTAGGTGCTTCCTCCCAATTCTCTGCAATAAATGATAACAAAAGGATTTATTTCCATATGGGTTAATAAGGATCATTGGCACCCAATTCATTAGCGTGATGTGTTGAAGTTGTTTCCAATCCCGGAGGATGGGGGTTCGAGCTCAACAGAGTGCAAACAAATTTTGACCCACACCTTATTGTCCTGATCTAGGGTGCCATGTGGCACCTTGTGAATGGGCCACATGTTACACTATGAATGGCTCTTACAACCAATCCAAATGCACAGTCACCAACCCAGTTAGCTGCTAACTCAGCTACACAGTCAGCCCATACTGCCACGTGTCTAACCTAGAGCCTACCACCTGTCACTGCGTCATGATCGTACACTACCATGTGTCCACATTTGTGGCTGACACATCATAACTATACAACCATGTGTCATTATTTCACTAGGACATGTGGACCGTACTGCCATGTGTCACTTACGTACAGTGCCACGTGTCAAATTTTTACAGGTCGAACTCAACCCTGAAAATGACAAACCTACATGCCACATGGAAAGTCTTGGTGCTTCCATGTGTCATGTTGAAATCAGCATGACATACTGCTGACATCATCTCCCACGTCAGTTGTATGGCCTTTGACTAGTTGACTTTGACCTTTTGACTTTTTACCTGTTTGACCTAAACTTCAGATTGCGATATATTTTACATACATAGGACATTTTTGATACCGAATATACCGCTGAAATCAACATGACAAACACTACATAATGGTGTTGGTTTAATCCAAATTTGATAACTTCTAATTTTTGGCCTTTTTGGATCCATTTTGGATCATAGAGAGTGGGGAGGGGAGTGAGGGAGTGATCGAGGGAGGGGAAGAGAGAACTAGGGATAAGTGAGGGAGGGATCAAGTGAGGGATTTAGAAAGATAGAGATAAGGGGGGAATGAGAGAGAGAAACCTTAGAGGGAGGAAGGTTGAGAGAGAGAGAGAGAGAGAAAGAGAGGGAGAGTTGAGAGGGAAAATGGTGGAGAGAGAGAGGGGTAAATAGGGAGAGGGAAAGGGGATAGAGAGAGAGGGAGAGAGGTAGGGAAAGGTAGAGAGAGGAGAAAGAGAGAGAGTGGGGGGGAGGAGTTGGGTCTTATGTGCCCCTTTTGAAGAAGCTCTCATATCTGACACCTTATTTTGACATTCTCCATTAGCGAGCGTCGATAGACTAGTCCAATAGGTAGATGTGCCCCTGGGGTCAGATGAATTGGATGCTTGACTTGGAAGTGTGTCGATACCCCTATAGGGGAGGAGAGTATGCCTCTATATTATTCCACGATACCATCGACTTGCATCTGCTGCAAAGAGAGGCGTTGTGTAGAGGCCATAGATGTGGTGGGGACCTTCTACTTATTGTGAGAATGGATAAAAAAGAAGACAAACTTCTCGGTTTGTGAAATGACCTTACTACATTCCTTAGTAGGGATTAAAGAAATAGAAGTAGGTGACATTACCTCTAGGATCCTGTACAATTGTCTACCCAAAGTAATAATAACACTATGGGGTCTATACTCATACACAACATGATGCTTCCACAAATATGGTTGTCCTAAAAGAACATCACAAAGTTCAAGGGGAGAAATATCACACAATGCCTCATCTTTGAAAGGAATGATGCCATAGGGTAGATGAAATAGTTGGCTGACATGAAGATCTCTTCCTTGGTGAAGCCAACCGATGGTGTAGGGTTGCGGGTGCGGTGTCGTTGGAAGGTCCAACTGCTTGATGACCTCTTTTCTGAAATCAGGTTCTTCTGACTACCACTGTCTACAATGAAATGAATCAATGCCCCCTTGACTCACATCTATGAGTAAAAGAGGCATTCCCCTTCCTCTGGTTCTTCTTGTTCGTTTGGCTAGACTTTGGTGGTAGCGACAGTGACATTGGGTTCTGTTGGCGACAGAAGTCACTCCTGGATTGCTTGCAGGAGTAGAGCCTGACGCCCATCAGTTTTATGTCATGATAGTTTGTAATGGGTATAAAAAGGAGTGATCGAATGGAAGTAAACTCAGACGATGTGGTTCTAACTCTGGAACTAGGCCAAGAATGCATGGGTAGGTGAGGTCTTGCATGAACTTCAGACAGTGAGGTGTAGTAAGGGTGAGTAGGGGGAAGACTTATATCAGAGAGATGCGAAGGTCTGTAGTAAACATCAGGTTTCTAGCAGACTGTAGAAGAAGGCATCTAAACACAAGATCTTCTTGCGCTCAAACACAGAAAACCAGAGAATACAATAATGAATAAATAAATCCTTTATCATGACATAATTACAATGATCTGCACAAATCATTCGTTCACGAACTCTCTTAGCATGAGACAAAAACTAGATGAAGTAAGAAATATTGTCTTTCATAAAGAGAGAAATCTCATATACATATGCATAACCAGAGAACTAGAGTCTGTGCTAAAACTTTACAATCGGGAGCTCTGCTCTACCATCGATACTTTACAAAAATGGCGAAAATGCCTACATATACTCAAAAACCACCACAACAGCAAAAACAAGACGCTTCATTAAAGAATTGTGTCTACATGGCTTCTGACAGTCTGCCCATGCAGACTCAGGATGATCCGTATTCTTAGTGGTCGGTTTGGCAATAGCGTAGGTAGTGTAGGACCCGATATACTTTCTGACATCCTTTCAAAGTTTCGGCCAATAGAAATGTTTCTGTAGCAGTTCCACTATATTTTTTATGCCAAAGTGTCCTACCACCCGATCATAGTGAGCTTCCCAAATAATCTTCACGTGCTTTTTTTATGGAACGCAGAGATGGCCCAGATGGGATGAAAACCCATCTTGAAGGTGGAAATTAGCGACCACTGATTTTGCGCCCAACATTTGGTAGGTGGTGAATAAGTTAGGGTATGTCTCATAGAGGTGGTCCATCCATAGGTCTTGTGACTGTAAGAGTCTAGCACTGTGGTGAGTGACGTGACTGGAGGTCGGTTGAGGTAGTCAAAAACTCGGTTGGTACTTCTTGTTTTATACTTGGTGTTGAGGTGGAACTGATGTAAGTATGTTGACCACTTATGATGGTTGTCATTCTACAATTTTTCTTGGGTCTGCATGAACTGTAGTGGCTTGTGATCCATGTGGATGATTGTATCCTTCCCAAGAATGTAATGACTCCACTAGAAGCAGGCTTGCACAATGGAGTACATTTCTTTGTCGTAAGTATGGTACTTATGGACAACATCTGATAGTGTCTCACTATGATATGCCATGGGGTGGCTGTGTTGAGTGAGAATGATGCCCAAAGAATAGTCTGAAGAATTTGTCTCAATATCAAAGGGATGATGTAGGTCTGGTAATGAAAGTACCGGGGATGATCATAAACAATTATTCAAGTCATTGAAGGCCTGTTATTGTGATAGGCACCACACAAAGTTTTCCTTACTTCCACCCCTGGTTACTTGGCTGAGGGCCCATGAGATACGAGAGAATCCCAGCACGAACCAACGATAGAAATTGGCGAGGCCCAAGAAGCTCTAAATTTTAGTGAGTGTGGTTGGGGCTGGCCAGTCATGGATGACCTAGATCTTGGTTGGATCCATATGCACACCACGTTGATCAACGATGTAGCCTAAGAAATGGACCTTGTCCATGCCAAAGGAGCATTTTTCCAAGTTTTCATATAGTTTGTGCTACAAGAGGGTGTGTAGAACCTATTGAATATGGTACAAGTGTTCTGCCCAAGTCTTGTTGTAGATGAGGATGTCATACAGATAAACCACTATAGAAGTATTGGTGAAAGGTCATAGGATATCATCCATCATCCTCATAAAAGTTGTTGGAGCATTTTTCAAACCAAAGGGCATGACCATCCATTCAAAAGACCTTCTTTTGAATTGAAGGCAGTCTTCCATACATATGTTTGTTCTATTGGGACCTGGTTGTAGCCAGACTTCAAATCAATATTACTAAATTATTTGGCCCCCATGAGCTGATCAAGGAGGTTGTCGATTTGGGGAATCAGGTACCAGTTTTGGAATGTGATTTTATTTAGGGCCTGGTAATCAATGCAGAGTCACCAGGTCCCATCTTTCTTCTACACTAGCATGATTGGGCTCCCACAAGGCGATGAATTGGGATAGTTGTTCCCCTTGTGGATAAATTCTTGGATATTCCTCTTGATCTCCTCATTTTCTAACATATATTGGCAGTAGAATATCCCATTGGGTAGTGGTGCACCTAGGGTCAGATCGATGGGATGCTTGACCTCGTAGTGCAGAGGTACCTCGGTAGGAGAGGAGAAGATATTTGAATATTCTTCCACGATCTTCTCCACTTGCTTCTGTTTTGTGGAAAGACCAGTCGCGGAGGCCCTGGATGTGGTTGCGATATTTCTCTCACTCTGAGAGAGAATCACAAAGAAGACAATTTACCCATTCTAAGAGATGACCTTCCTAAATTGTTTGGTAGAGATCAAGGAAATAGCACTAGGAGGGACTGCCTCGGGTATCCTGTACAATTTCCTATTCAAAGTAATAATAACACTACGAGGCCTAGACTCATATACAACATGATGTTTCCATAAATAAGGTTTTCCAAAAAGAACATTACAAAATTTGAGAGGAGAAACATCACACAATACCTTGTCTTTGAAGGTATTGATGTCGTACAATAGTTGGCATTGTTGGTTGATGTGAAGATTGCTTCCTTGGTGGAGCCATCCAATGGTGTATGGTTGTGGGTGCGGCATTATCGGCAGGGTTAGACACTTGATGACCTCGGCTAATATGGGGTTCTTCTTTCTATCGCTATTAATGATGAAGTGCAGCAGGGTGCCTTTTACCCACCTCTATGAATGGAATAGGAGCTCTCCTTCTTGTAGTTCATCTTGTTCACTAGGATGGAGCTTCGTGGTAGCAACGATAGCACTAGGTATGTGTCAATGATTTGTCCTCCCCTTTCTAGTTCTAACTCAGAGTCATAATCCGCATATGATTCATACACTTTCACTTTGGCCACCAATGACTGCTTTGAGCGGAAGTTAGCAGTGTTATGCCAAGGGCTCTTATGGAAGTCGCACCGCTTCCTAGTATCTTTATTTGTCTTTTTGGTGTCCTTATTTGTTTGTGGCTTGGACTGGTTGTCTTGATATTTTCCATATTTTCTTTGTCCTTTTTTATGTGGGTTGGGGTCTCCCTTTCTTGGCTTCTGCTATGAGGGGTTCCCAGGCCCAAATTGTCGCGTCTTTTTTTTGAGCTTCTGCTTGATTTTGATAGCATATCGGTAGGCTGCGCCCAAGGACTAAATGTACAGAAATTCCATTTTGGTCTGGATGTATCTATTCATAGCACTGTGATACTTTAGCACCATATTTCACTCTGAATCTTTGATACCCAGCCTGGTGTGCATGGTATGGAAGATATTTGTGAACTCTGGAACTACTTGGTCTCTTTTTTGTCGTAGCCTGGTCCGTTTGGTATATAAGTCACCATAACTTCCGATAGGGTAGTATTTTTCCTTAATAACATCCCTAAAGTATTCCCAGATTGTCATGACTATAAATAATGAGGGTTCCTTTGTTTCCTTTTTCTCACAGAAAGTTTCCCACCAATATTTGACATGGGGAATGACTTTGAGGAGCGCAAAAGTAATAATTTCTCTATTCGAAAAGTTATGGACAGAAAAATACAATTCTAGTAGATTCAACCACTTGTCTAAAGAATATGCATCTATCTGACCTTCAAATATAGGAATATAGAAGTTTATTTGTACCTTTAAGGTGGCGACACCTCCACTTGAGGAAGATGCATCGCATGTTGGTAGTCGTCGAAGGATTTGCATAAAACTATCCATCATCATGTTCCTTCGCTGCATGAGACATTCCTCAAGAAACATTTTGAAAGGATCTCCTATCCTATCATCTTTATTTTATCCTGCCATGAGTGGTCACTTAGGTGTGTGAGATCTTTTGTCCTCAAGAGAAACAAGCTCGAGAACTAATTCTTTGTACCCTGACCTCATTGGGGACATGCATTAAGATGACAGGGAGAAGACCACTCTGATACCATTGATCCATATTTTATGAGAAAAATGAAATGAATATAGATTATTAAAATATGATTAACACAAAATAACAGAGATACAGTAAAATTGGTTTTCTATTCAATAAGGAAATAAGTTGAAACTATAAAATGTAGAGGAAAACAAGCTTGTTGGAATGGTGGCAGCTTATCTCTGAGAAGAGATGTGACAGATTCTCTCATTCGCAAGAATATTTTTATAATTAGGATATAAAGGAATTTTACAATAAACATGCATGTAAAAAACTCTAGACATCCAAAAACCTAACCCTAGGAGATGAAGCGCCAAAAGTCATGTAGATGAAGCGCCAAAAGTCATGTGGGCCCCGTTTGGGTAAGTTAGTACATAAACTTCTCAGGGTCGTAACTTTTGCATACGATCTTTGTTTTAGGTGCACAATAGCATGTTGGAAAGGTCTAACCAAGAAGAACAAGTTTCGATTGGACCATGTCAGTGCCTATGGTAGTCACCTGGGCCCCAAATCCCAAAAAAATGCTATTTAGGGCCTCAAAATGGCCCCAGAAGTTTGGAACCCCAAAAATGGTCAAGAAATTGCGAAAGTGGAAAATTGTTTTCCAAGCCAGTGGAATAGGTGGGTGGCCACCGATACACCTAGATCACTCCCAAATCCACTACCTTTGATCAAAACAAACAGGTTGAAGTCCCTCCCAAGACTAATCCAAATAAAGGTATGTCATCTAAAACTCAACAACCTCCCTCATCTAAACAAGCAGCCCCTGAAATAAAGGAAGATGATAGGACACCAACCCCTTTCATCCTAGAACATGAGTTAAGTAATATCAATATCCCCGTGCCTTTGACAGAATTGATGGAGAATGAACCTTTAAAAAAATCTATCATGAAAGTTCTGCAACCAACTCCTCCTAATGTATATTCTGATGTGATAAGTTTGCAGGATGAAAACCCAACCATTATAGTGCGTCCACACATTGAGGATGGCTCTGATGATTCTCCACCATTCTATATATATTTAAATTTTCATGACAATATACTGCATAACTTTCTTATGGACTTAGGAGCCTCACACAATGTCATGCCCAAGGTTTTTATGGAAGAACTATGTCTGGAGATCACCAAACCTTATCAAGACCTGTACTCCACTTATTCTAAGAAAGTAAAATGTATGGGATTGATAAAGGATAAGGTGGTTTCTTTGGCATAGTTACCAATGAAGTGTGTAGTGATGGACATTGTTGTGGATGGCATTCGCCCAAAGTTTGGTATGCTTTTATCCAGAACTTGGGCTAAGAAGGCTGGAGGATCATTACAAATGGACCTCACGTATGCCACCATACCTGTGTTTGGAGGATAACATAGGAGGGTATACATAGAGGTAAGGTTATCCTACATTGTCTATGATCATCAAAACCAAAGCAATCAACCCATTTATGTTGTTGAGAATGCGATCGGTTCATTTGTTTTTCATTTAAATGATGATGAACCTGAAATATCAGTTAGCCAATGCAAAGGTAAGCCACTGAAAGATCAACAAAGCAGCATATGGAAAATGTATTTCTATGTATCTTCATTTAAGAAAGGATTAGGTGTAGGTATACTCCTCATTTCCCTTTCAAAAGAGGTAATAACACTCTCTTATAAGATGGAGTTTGAAACTACTAATAATATATCTAAATATGAAGCTCTAGTGCTAGCATTGAGGGCTTCCAAAGACATGGCCATTGACTATCTAGCATTTTTTTGTGATTTTGAGTTGATAATCAATCAAGTGAGGAAAATCTATCAAGCTAAAAAAAGAGGCTCAAGTAATACTGAATCAAGGTATGGGATTTGATCGATAATTTTGTTTTAGCATTTAACATATCCTTCATCCCCAAACAAAGGAATCAGAAGGATGATTCTTTGGCCTTAGTTGCCAGCACTTTTAGATCTCCCATTGGCCCAAATATGAAATATAAGGTAGAAATTAGACACAGAATGGCCATACCAGACAACATAAACCATTGGAAAGTCTTTAGTGATGATCTAGAGTTGCAGAGATTTCTACACACCATTGATGAATTCTCAAGTATCTCAATCGACCAAGGAAGCCAAGAAAGTGAAAATGATGAATTATAAGATCGACAAGCATTTCATCTGCTGAGGATAGTAGCTAGTCATGATATTGTGGAGCTAAAAACCAATCACATTCCAAGAGGACTAGTGTCATTGGAAAGGTTGTTTGACAGTAATGATTTCTACAAAGGAGCTTCCATGAAGAATATGGAAGAATAGATAACATATTGCAATATTGGGATTACTAAGAATCCCAAGATCATCAAGCTTTCCAAAGCAATAGATGTAGAACAAAAGGACAATTATGTCAGTCTCATCTAAAAGTGTGTTGACATTTTTGCATGGTCCTATGAATATTTGAATATATTTCACACTGACATCATCCAGCACAAGATCCCGCTAAAGGCTGGCTCCAAGCCATTCAGTCAGAATATTCAGAAATTTAATCCCATGTTAATTTCCATAATTGAGAAAGAGGTGAAAAGAATGTTGGATTTAAAGAATAGTGTACCATTGAGGTGCTCAAACTAGGTGGCCAACTTAGTACATGTAAGGAAGAAGAACAGGGAGATATGCTTGTGTGTTGATTTCCAAAATTTCAACAAGTGTTCTCTAAAATACAATTAACCCCTCCCCAAGATGGATATATTTTACAGAGGGTGGTAGGTTCCCACACAATTTCCTTGTTAGATGGATACTCTGATTATAACCATATAGCGATGTGTGAAGAGGATAAGGAAAAAATAGCATTCACCACCCCATGGGAAACATTCATGTATGACAAGATGTCTTTTGGGTTGATGAACATAGGGGCCACTTTCTAGATGGCCATGGACATAACTTTCATGGGGGGAAAGGACAAATTTATGGTTATATACTTGGATGACATCACAATTTTCTCCAAGTTTGATGATGAACATTTGCAACATCCTAGGAAGTCTCAATTTTCCATGCCAAAAGGAAATCTCTTGAGCCACGTCATATCAGCAAGAGGTATAAAAATTGATCCAAATAGGGTTTGTTTGATTCAAGAGATTAAGATTCCTAGAAATAAAAAGGTTGTCCAGTCTTTTATTGGTAAAATAAACTTCCTCAGGCACTTTGTGCCAAATTTTGTTGAAATTCTAAATCCTATCACTAAAATGTTGAAGAGAGATGTTGTGATAAAATGGTCACTAGAGGAAAAATCAACATTCCAAAGGATCAAGCAGGCTTTAGTTGAATCCCATGTATTATCTAGCCCTGACTATACCAAATATTTCTTCATCTTCTCTTTTGCTTCAAAGGTCCAGAACATCGTTGTTGTGTTACTGCAGAAAAATGGGGAAGGTCATGAAAAACCCATAGCCTTTTTTAGAAGATCTCTATGAGATGTTGAACTAAAGTATGATATATTAGAGAAGCAGGATTATGCACTGGTCAAAGCACTCAAATCCTTCAGGGTTTATGTGTTACCTTCTAGCATAACAACCATTGTTCCTAACAGAAGTTTCAAAGAGATTATGTTCCAGCCAGACAGTGAGGGAAAAAGAGGGAAGTGGGTTGTCAAACTATTGGAGTATGACCTACACATAAATCCCACCAAGATGATCAAAGGAGAAGGACTTTCTAGGTTGTGGTCAGAATCAAACTGTAAGGTGTTATGATTTCATCAAATCTTCACCCAATCAGATGCACCCTCATCCAGCCTAGACAAGAAAACTTACATGGATTTGAAAACTACTCCTCTTCACCTTGGTATAAAAAAATCATTTATTTTATGCATCATTTGGAATGTCCACCAGATGTCAAGAGGACAAAGGAAAGGTATCTCAAATTGAAGGATATCAAATTCTGCATCTCAAACCAGAGATTGTATTAGAGGGATCATGTTGGAATCCTGTTAAAATTCCTTGATGAAAATGAAGCCAAACAAGTCACATTAGAAATGCATAGAGGAGTATGTGGAGGACACTAGCACTGGAAGGCCACAGCTCTCAAGATCCTAAGGGCATGGTACTACTGGCCCACCCTATTCTCTGATGTATTTCCTACTATCAGGGAATGCAATGAATGTCAGATATTTGCAAGAAAACAAAAGTTACTATCACTACCCCTAAAACCTATCATTGCCAATGATCCATTTCAACAATGGGGGTTAGAATTCATAGATGAGATAAACCCACCCTCTAGTGGGAAGCATAGGTGGATTCTCACTGCCACAGACTATTTCACCAAGTAGATCGAGGTTGTGCCCACTAGGAATGCCATTGACAAGGTCATCATGAATTTCCTGGAAACTAATATTTTTTCCAAATTTGGCTTCCCCAGCAAGCTTGTGACAGAGAATTCCCAAGCATTCAAGTCCAAATAAATGATTGAATTATGTGGTAGTCATAAAATTTCCTTGACACATTCCACACCCTATTACCCTCAGGGGAATGGTTTGGCAGAATCATCAAATAAAACTCCCATTAGGATTATCAAGAAGTTGTTGAATGAAAACAAAAAAATGATGGGCCTCTAAACTCAAGTGTGCTTTGTGGGCCGACAGAGTCAGCACCAAAAAGTCTTTGGGAACCTTGCCATTTTAGCTTGTTTATCGCATAGACGTTGTTTTTCCCAGTCATCTTGGTATACCAATCCTAAAATTCTTATAGGAAGAGATTGAGGAGCCAAATGATATCCAAACGAGAATATTTCAGATTATAGAAGTTGAACAAAACAAAGAAGCATTCGATCAGAGGAAAGAAGCATACTAGAACAAGACCAAATCAACCTTTGACAAGACAACTAGGAAGGATATCTTTCGAAAAGGTGACCTGGTCTTGAGGTGGGATGCTAGAAGGGATGACAAGACAAGCACGGTAAGTTTGACAACCTCTGGTTTGCCCTTTTATGGTGGTTTAAGTTATGAACAACAACACATTTATCTTGCACAATCTAGATGATGCAGAGATCTTCGGAGGCCCAGTAAATAGGCGCTTCCTGAAACACTATTTTTTTAAGGATGAGGGAAAGTCCCTCTTGTATCATAAATGATTTCCTTTTATTTTTTCATTTGGTTAGTTAGTTGTGTGCGAATAAAGACTCCATATCCCAACAAATGCACTGGGGTGTCATTGCAGTTTTCATATCAAATAAATGCATGGCTGAGGGAGCGTAATAGATACATAGGGATGGAAGATAGAAACAATGGTAAGTGATGGAAGGTGAGAGTAGTTATTTAATCCTAGGAACTATTCTATAGTTCTCAACACCTCACAAAGACATGTTATCCCCAGTTGGAGCCAATGTTGTAACCTAGGTCTGCACCCCTACCCGTTTCCCTCTTTTACCCTATCCATCCATCAATTTTTATTTTTTTGGTTTCTTGGTTAGATTATGTTGGCCCTTGGTTACGGAAGTAAGTGAAGATCAAAGAAGAAAAGGAGAAATTTGAGCTACACAGAATACATAGTGACTGTTACTGGGTTGAAGTGAGCAAAAGAGCAGAAAAGACGAAGCGAAGTAAAGGGAAGAAAGTCACTGAATGAGGAGATAGAGGATGACAGATCAGCAAGGAAGAAGGATCGTGGAAAACTCAGGAGGTGGAAAAAGGCACCATTGGATGCTTTGGAGCACCGCGTGAGAAGGAAGGAATGATAGGTTGGCGAAGCCATGAAAATGTGGGTCAAGTTGAATTAGGGTTTTAGACACCTAGGGTTTTGGTATCTAGGGTTTTGACACTTAGGTTTCAGCCTAAGGATGTCCGTAAGATATTGTAATGTATAAATAAAGGTCAAGAGAACCTGGGTTGGGTTGTTGTTGGTGTTATGATTGTGCGTTGTCATTTTCGTTCTAGTATGAAGGATTATTGTTGTGAGAGAGAGAAGTGCTAAGAGTAAGAAAGAGCCTTTTGGTATTGTAAGATCTTCAGCTGGGTGTGGAGATCAAGTCCTCCAGCTGGGTGCGTAGGAAGGGGAGGGATAGAGAGGAGATCTGCTAGCTAAGAGTGCAGACAAGAACTGTATGTTTCACCTTAATATATTATAAAGAACGGTTTTGTGGATGTAGCCCTAGAAAGAGGGTGAAAAACGTATATCTTGTATTGTGTCTGTGATTGATGCTATGTTATTTTTTCTCTGATATACCGTTATTGCATTACTGTGTTAGATCTAATAGGCAGTTGTGAAAAGTAAGAGATAAATTGGTAAGTGATATATAAATGACTAAACTGTGTTGGTAGTCGATCCACTTGATATTCCCCTTGGTTGTAGACATCTCTGTCCTGCAACCCCCTCATAGTTACCTCGGGTGAGACTGTATATGCCTCGTAGGTGTTTCTGAAAAGTCTAGTAGCTAGGGTTTGTTGGTATGCTCTTAGATTGAACCCTAGGTTTGCCCCTATGCCAACAAATGGTTCCATTATCAGGACATGAATATTCTTGAGGGAATGTCAAGGTGGTTCCCATCAAATACAAAGATTCAGAAGTGGATAGAGGATCAATAAAAGGACTTCACTAAATCCTAGAACAAGAACCCTAATCTTAGTACAGAGGATTGGTTAGGAAGGTATATTTTTACTGAGATACATGAGATATTCTTTGGAGGAATCCATCGGGAGATATATGAGTGGTTATCTAGGTTAGAAGATACCCAGTTTGAGATTAGATCTAGACCACCTGTAGTTTGGATGTCAGTGTTGATCAAGAAGGTCAAGAAAATTGATAATGCCATGTCATGAGCAGTAGATCACTGGTTTAATAGCACCATTGGAGGTTACACCATCGAGTTTGTTTTTGACACAGTAGAGTCATATAGCCAAGCCGAGAGATATTTCTTGAAGGGACCCAAAGGGAAATTTTTACATTTTTTGAAGTTGAGAATCAAGATGTTATTGCATGAGAAGAACATCTTGAAGATACAATAGATTGGTTAGATTTGAAAAATCTAATGTTCAAAAATTCGAACACCGATAGTGACACAAAGGTTGGACATACATGTAGTGGAAGAGCATTTGGAGAAGTTCATCTTGCGAATCTATTTAAGAAGAAATACGGGGATGAGGGTTTCTATAGTGGAGAAGAGGCAGATCTGACGGACAGAGAGCATTCAGAACCCACTAGGATAGAGGAAGTAAAAGTTGAAGAACCTCATCGGGATGAGCCAAAAACTTTAGGAACTACGCAGGTTGTTGAAATAAGTACTATTATTTCTCATGTCGATTCAGAGAATTCAGAGAACTATCACTAATAGTCTTCCACATACTCAGACAGGAAACCTAGGATGAACTATGGTAGATGAGATGAGGCTCCCTATCTTTATGGGAGATGGATCTGAATATCTTGATCAACACTATTTTATATGTGAAGCCATATGGAATATTAAAAATGTTACTGATGAATCTATTAAAAGAACTCAGTTTAGTACTACCCTTCGAGATCATGCACTGAGCTAATACGTGAAGCTTGTCCAAGGAATTGCACAACCTAAGCCACTGAATGAGATCAAGAATGCATTGATTGCAGAGTTCAAGAAACCCAAATCAGAGTCACAATGTATCACAGAGCTGAAAGAGATCAAGAAGAAGGTAGCTGAACCCGTTATGGAATTCGATCAGAGATTTAAGACCTTAACAGGCCGATTGAATTTTGAGATCCCAGATGAGAATAACAAAGAGTGGTTCATTGATGCCCTCTTACCACACATCAGATTTCCTCTAATGCAACATAAGATTGCTTCACAGGTTGAGGCACTAGAGATCGCCATGAAGTTAGAATCATCCCCTATGGGAGAATCCAACTCAGGTATGAGTCAGATCTTGAGTCAACTAACTAGTTTGTCTCTGCAGGTCGAAGATATGAAGAAAGATAAGGGAAAAGATAAAAGAGAAGACATATGGTGTGTCATATGAAAATAAGAAGGCCATGAAAAGGAGCACTTCCCCCTATTTCATTGTTGTGGGGTTTTCCTACCCTACGGACTAATAAGCTAGGGTTCTAAGCTTATACGCAGATCATGACCCTTAAGATTTAACTTTTAACCTCCTACCCAAAATCTCAACCCCTTTTCTCAGGCAAACACGGGAAGAATGAACTAACCTCTTTATCGACGGTTGAAGTAGATCCTCCGTTGAGTTGTTATCTCCTTGCTGCTGCTGCTCCTTCCACAAAGCTTCTTGCAATCATGGCAAAACTATGCATGCATGCTACTGATCTACTAGGGGGTTAGAGATAAAACATAAATCAAATAACATAGATGAGACTCATGTATTCGGGACGAGAAAAGTATCTTTTTCATTAATCTCAATATGAACCAACTTACAATGATTTCTAAGATCGGCCACCGTTCCTCGATCCTGATCCTGGGCTCTTCCTCTTCTTTCTGTCCTCCAACTGCTGCTGCTTGAGTTTCTCCTAAAGCTTGAGGCAGGGCTAAAGGGTTGGGGACAAAAATGACTTGGCAATTTGGTAGAGTTTCTTTTCTATGATTTTTCTCTCTTTGAATAGTACCCCTACCCC
>CBVK0100543216.1:0-17804 GCA_900067695.1 Picea abies | reverse complement strand
GTTTTATTTTATTGCTCCGCTGTCCTATTTTTCTAACAGAGGGCCCATGCAATATGAGAGAATCCTAACACGAACCTGTGATAGAAATTGGCGAGGCCCAAGAACATCTGAAATTCAGTGAGTGTGGTTGGGCCTAGCCAATCACGGATGACCTAGATCTTGGCTGTATCCACATGCACAGCATGCCAATCAATGATGTAGCCTAAGTAATGGACCTTGTCCATGCCAAAGGAGCATTTTTCCAAGTTTTCATATAGTTTGTGTTGTCGCAGGGTGTGCAAAACCTGCTAAATATGTTGCAAGTGTTCCACCCAAGTCTTGTTGTAGATGAAGATGTCATCCAGATACACCACTACAAAATTATTGGTGAAAGGTCATAGGATATCATCCATCATCCTCATAAAATTTGTTGGAGCATTTTTCAAACCAAAGGGCATGACCAACCATTCAAAAAGACCTTCTTTTGACTTGAAGGTGGTCTTCCATGCATATGTCTGTTCTATTGGGACCTTGTGGTAGCTAGAATTCAGATCAATCTTACTAAAGTATTTGGCCCCCGTGAGCTAATCAAGGAGGTCATCGATTCGGGGCATCAAGTATCAGTTTCAAACTGTGATTTTAATCAGGGCTCAATAATCAATGTAGAGTAGCCAGGTCCCATCTTTCTTCTGCACCAATAGGATTGGGCTCCCACAATGTGATGAGTTGGGACGTATGTGCCCCTTGTGGAGTAGTTATTGGATCTGCCTCTTGATCTCCTCATTTTCTAATAGAGATCCAGGGGTCATTTCAATGGGATGCTTGACTTGGCAGTGCATAGGTACCTCGGTATGAGAGGAGAAGATATCTGAGTATTCTTCCACAACCTTATTCACTTTCTTCTGTTGTGTGGGGAGATCAACTATGGAGGCCCTAGATTTGGCTGTGATATTTTTCTCACTCTGAGAGAGAATAACAAAGATTACAAATTTCTTGGTCTGAGAGATGAACTTCCTGCATTGCTTGGTGGAGACCAAAGAAATAGCACTAGGTGGGACTGCCTCGAGTATCCTGTACAATTTTCTATTCAAAGTAATAATAACACTACGAGGCCTAGACTCATACACAACATGACATTTCCATAAATAAGGTTGTCTCACACAATACCTCATCTTTAAAGGGCTTGATATCATACGACAGTCGACACTGTTGGCTGACGTGGAGCTCGCTTCCTTGGCGGAGCCATCCAATGGTGTAAGGTTGTCGGTGTGGCATTGTCAGCAAGGCCAATTGCTTGATGACCTTTGCTGAGATGAGATTCTTCTGGCTACCACTATCAATTATGAAGTGAAGCGGGGTGTGTTTTACCCACATCTATGAATGGAAGAGGCGCTTTCCTTCTTCTGGCTTGTTTGGTTCACCAGCCTAGAGCTTGGTGGTAGAAACAGTAGCACTAGGTTCCGCATTAATAATCCTCATCCCCCTTTCTTGTTCTAAATCAAAGTCAAAACCCACATCTGATTCAGAGGCTTTCACTTCCACCACCAACGAATGCTTTGAGCAAGAGTCAACAATGTTATTCCAAGGGTTCTTATGGAATCCGCACCACTTCCTAGTATCTTTCTTTATCTTTTTGGTGTCCTTCTTTGCTTTCATATTGGACTGGTTGTCCTGATATTGTCCATATTTGTTATGTCCTTTTTTCTTTAGGTTGGGGCTGCTCCTTCCTGGCTTTTGCTGTGAGGGGTTCCCAGGCCCAAATTGTCGCATCTTTTGTTTGAGCTTCTGCTCAACTTTGACGGCATATCGGTAGGCCGCGCCCAAGGACGAGATGTCCAAAAATTCCATTTTGGTCTGGATGTATATATGTAGAGCATTGTGATACTTGAGCACTAGATTTCGCTTTGAATCTTTGATACCAAACTTGGTGCACAATGTATGGAAGATATTTGTGAACTCTGGCACTACTTGGTCTCTTTCTTTCCATAATGTGGTCCATTTGGTATACAAGTCATCATAACTTTCGACAGGGTAGTATTATTCCTTAATAGCATCCCTGAAGGATTACTATGTGACCACACCTGTAAATAATGACGGTTCCTCTATTTCCTTTTTCTCATAGAAATTTTCCCACCAATCTTTGACATGGGGAACGACTTTGAGGAGTGAAAAAGTAACATTTTCTCTATTCGAAAAGTTATGGACAGGAAAATACCTTTTTAGTAGATTCAACCACTTGTCTACAACATCTGTGTTTATCTGACCTTCAAATATAGGAATATTGAAGTTTATTTTTACCTTGAAGGGGGTGGTGCCCCCACTCGAGGAAGATGTGTCACATGTTGGTAGTCGCCACAGGATTTGCGTGAAACTATCCATCATCACGTTCCTATATTGTGTAAGCGATTCCTCAAGCAACATTTTGAAAGGATCTCCTATCTCATCATCTTTCTTTTCTCCTGCCATGAGAGGTCGCTTGGGCATATGAGAGATTGTGTCCTCAAGAGAAACAATCTCGAGACCCAATTCTTAGTACCCTAACCTTGTTGGGGACATGCATCACGACGACAAGGAGTAGACCGCTATGATACCACTGATCTGGATTTTATGAGAAAAACGAGATGAATACAGATTATTAAAATATTCTTAACATAGAATAAGAGAGATATAGTAAAACTAGTTTTCTATTCAATAACGAAATAAGTTGAAACTGTAAAATGAAGTGGAAAACAAGCTTCCTGGAATGGTGGCGGCTTATCTCTGAGAAGATATGTGATAGTTGCGCCTGTTCGCAAGAATATGATTAAAATGAGGCTCTGAAGGCCTTTTTACAATAAACAAGAATGTCAAAAACCATAGACATCCAAAACCCTAACCCTAGGAGATGAAGTGCCAAAATCCATGTGGGCCCCGTTTCGGTAAGTCAGTACATCAACTTCCTGGGGTCGTAACTTTTTCTTACGATCTTTGTTTTAGGCGCATGATAGCCCATTGGAAAGGTATCACCGAGGAGATTAATTTTGGATATTCTTCTTCTTTAAGATGGAAAGGATAGAAAAAGTTCAAGAAAGAAGTGTGAATTGAAGCGCTCAATCATGCCTTTAGCTATCATTGCGAAGCTCGATCCCGAAAAACCTTCATTTAGGCCCTCAAAATGGCCCCGGAAGTTAAAACCGCTAAAAATAGTAAATTGCCAGAAAACTATTTTGAGAGAGTTGGAAAAGGTGGGTGGCCAACGATATTCACCTGGATCAATCCTCCCCCCTTAGGAAGCAATGGTCTCCATTTCATTGAGTTCCCCCATTAGATGAGGAAATTTCTGTTGAATTTGGCCCTGGGTGAGCCACTTGCCTTGGTGGAGCTACCCTACTTTGATGACTCGATAAAGATGGATCCTTTGTTGTCGATTGCCCTTGATATGTATTTCCACAATCTGATCATTGGATTCATGTTGCATGTAGTCAGGGTTGAGATATGTTGGTGTCAACTTATCTGCTATCTCTAAGGTGTCCAATAATGGTGGGAAATATGGCCAAAGTAGATCCACGTTGAAGATTGGGTGCAAGCCAAGGAAAGGGGGAATGTTGAGCTAAAAATCATTGTCACTCACAGATTTGGTAATGGTGTACAGGCCCTATAAGGAGTTCTTTCTGCAAGTGAAACTAAAATTTGTCTCCCACCTGAAACTTATCTGCCACCCGATGTTGATCATGGTGTTGCTTATACTTGGCATTAGACTTCTGTAGAATATCCTGAACCTGTTGGTGGATGTCCTATATCCGCTCAATGAATCAGGTGGCTTTGTCACCTTCTGGTGGAGAAGGGGATGAGTCGGTCGAGGTGGTCACCAGGGGTAGTGCAACATCCATGGGACCCAATGGTTGGAATCCCAACCCCACCTAAAAGGGTTTGTGGCCAGTTGAGCTATGTAGGACTCGATTGTATCTATGTTGGACATAGATAAGACTCTCATACCATGTGTGGGGATGTTTTTAATTGTACATGTGCAAGATATGTACGATCATCTGATTGACGACCTCAATTTGGCCATATGTCTGGGGGTGGAATGCAATGGATTTTGTGAGCTTGGTATCCAACAGTTACCAGAAGATTGAACAAAATGTGTTGAGAAACCGATTGTCACAGTCTGAGATAATGGTTTGTGGGATCCTAAAATGTACCCATACTTGTTCAAAGAAGAGCTTGTCAGTGGCTTTTGTTGTGATGTTATTCTTGCAGGAGGCTAGAACCTCCATCTTGGAAAAGCGATCAACAACCACAAAAACACATTTATTTCCCCTCTTAGTGAATGAGATGCCCGACATGTAGTCCATTGAGATGGATTCCCATGACCTATTAGGAGTAGGAAGAGGAGTGTACAAGATTTGTTTCTTAGTGGTTGTTTTGGAAATAGCGCAAGCGGTGCAGGACCTGATATACTTGTCGACATCCTATCGAAGTTTCAGCCAGTAGAAATGTTTCTGCAACAATGTCACTGTATTTTCGATGCCAAAGTGTCCTTCCACCAGACTATAGTGATATTCCCAAATCATCTTCTCGTGCTCTCTTGATGGAATGAAAAGATGGCTCGGACTACACAAAAACTCATCTTGAAGATGGAAATTAGCGACCACTGAGTTTGCGCCCAACATTTGGTAGGTAGTGGAGAAGTCAAGGTCTGTCTCATAGAGGTGGGGCCATCCAGAGGTCTCATGGCCACAAGAGTCTAGCACCATGGTGAGTTCCATGACTAGAGGTCAACTGAAGAAATCAAAAACTTGGTTGGTACTTCATGTTTTATACTTAATGTTGAGGTGGAAGTGTTGTAAATATGTGGACCACTTTTGATGGCGGTCATTATGAAATTTTCCTTGGGTCTACATGAACTATAGTGGCTTATGATCATTGTGGATGATTGTCTCCTTCCCACAAATGTAATGTCTCTACTGGTGTCAGGCTTGACAATGGAGTACATTTCTTTGTCGTAAGTAGGGTACTTATGGACAACATCTGATAGTGTCTCACTATGATATGCCACGGGGTGGTTGTGTTGAGTTAGAATGAAGCCCACAACATAATCTGAAACATATGTCTCAATCTCAAAGGGATTTTGTAGGTCCGGTAATGAAAGTACTAGGGATAAGAAAAAGTTATTCTTCAAGTCATCGAAGGCTTATTATTGGGATAGACCCCACACAAATTTGTGGTCGTGGAGGCCCTGGATGTGGCTATGATATTTCACTCACTGTGTGAGTGAATCATGAAGAAGACAAATTTCTCAGTCTTGGAGATGACCTTCCTGCATTGCTTGGCAAAGATCAAGGAAATATCACTAGGAGGGACTGCCTCAGGTATCCTATACAATTTCCTATTCAAAGTAATAATAACACTACGAGGCCTAGACTCATATACAGGAGGACGTTTCCATAAATAAGGTTGGCCCAAAAGAACATCACAAAATTCGAGAGGAGAAACATCACATAATACCTCATCTTTGAAGGGATTGATGTCGTAGACAGTCGAAACTATTGGTTGACGTGGATATTTCTTCCTTAGCGAAGCCATCCAATGGTGTAGGGTTGTGGGTGTGGTGTTTTCGACGGGGCTAACTTCTTGACAACCTATGTTGAGATGAGGTTCTTATGGCTACTGCTATCAATGATGAAGTGCAACAGGGTGCCTTTTACCCACATCTGTGAATGGAATAGGTGCTTGCCTTCTTCTGGCTCGTCTGGCTTGTCTGGCTCACCGGGATGGAGCTTGGTGGTAGCAACGGTGGCACTAGGTTCTGCATCAATGATGTGTCTTCCCCTTTATAGTTCTAACTCAGAGTCAGAACCCACATATGATTCAGAGGCTTTCACTTTGGCCACCAGTGATTTCTTTGAGCAGAAGTCAACAGTGTTATGCCAAGGGCTCTTATGGAAGTCGCACCACTTCCCGGTATCTTTCTTTGTCTTTCCGGTGTCCTTCTTTACTTCCATCTTGGACTGGTTGTCCTTATATTTTCCATCTTTTCTCTATCCTTTGTTCTTTGGGTTGGGGACACCCCTTCCTGGTTTTTGTTGTGTGGGGTTCCCAATCCCATATTGTCGCATATTTTGTTTGATCTTTTGCTTGATTTTGATGGCATATCGGTAGGCCGTGCTCAAGGAAGAGATGTCCAAAAATTCCATTTCAGTTTGGATGTATCTATGTAGAGAAACGTGATACTTGAGCACTAGATGTTGCTCTGAATCTTTGATACCCATCTTGGTGCACAATGTATGAAATATATTTGTGAACTCTGGCACTACTTGGTCTCTTTCTTGCTGCAGTGTGGTCCATTTGGTATACAAGTCATCATAAATTTCGAAAAGGTAGTATTGTTCCTTAATAGAATCCCTGAAGGATTCCTAGGTGGTGGCGACTGTAAATAATGAGGGTTCCTCTATTTCCTTTTTCTCATAGAAAGTTTCCAACCAATACTTGACATGGGTAACAACTTTGATGAGTGCAAAAGTAATTGTTTCTATATTTGAAAAGTTATGGACAGAAAAATACCCTTCTAGTAGATTCAACCACTTGTCTACAGCATATGCGTCTATCTGACCTTCAAATATAGGAATATCAAAGTTGATTTCTACCTTGAAGGGGGTGGTGCCTCCGCTTGAGGAAGATGTGTCGCCTCTTGGTAGTCGCAAAAGGATTTGCACGAAACTATCCATCATCTCGTTCATCTGTTGCATGAGGGATTCCTCAAGAAAAGTTTTGAAAGGATATATTGTCCCATCATCTTTATTTTATCCTACCATGAGAGGTCTCTTGGGTGTGCGAGAGATTTCTTCCTCAAGAGAAACAAGCTCGAGACCCAATTCTTTATATGTTGACCTCATTGGGGACGTCCATTAAGACAACAAGGAGAAGACCGCTCTGATACGACTGATCCAGATTTTATGAGAAGAACGAAATGAATACAGATTACTAAAATATTCTTAACATAGAATAACATAGATACAGTAAAAATGGTTTTCTATTCAATAATGAAATAAGTTGAAACTGTAAAATGAAACGGAAAACAAGCTTGTTGGAATGGTGGCAGCTTATCTCTAAGAATAGATGTGATGGATGCGCTAATTCACAAGAAGATGATTAAAATGAGGCTCTGAAGGCCTTTGTACAATAAACAGGAATGTCAAAAACCCTATACATCCAAAAACCTAACCCTAGGAGATGAAGCACCAAAAGTCATGTGAGCCCCGTTTGGGTAAGTTAGTACATCAGCTTCCCGGGGTCATAACTTTTGCATACGATCTTCGTTTTAGGCGCACGATGGCCTGTTCGAAAGGTATTGTTGAGGAGATTCATTTTGGGGGATCAATCATGACTTTGACCATCATTGAGAATCTCAATCCCAAAAAACCTTCATTTAGGCCCTCAAAATGGCCCTGTAAGTTAAAAATGCTAAAAATAGTAAATTGCCAAAAAATTGTTTTGAGCGAGTTGGAAAAGATAGGTGGAAACCGATATCCACTTGGATCAATCCTCCCTCCTTATGAATAAATGGTCTCCATTTCATTGATTTCTCTCATCGGATGAGAAAATTTCTGTTGAACTTGGCCCCGGGTGAGTCACTTGCCTTGGTGTAGGAGTTGCCCCACTTTGACGACTCGATAAAGTTGGATCCTTTGTTGTCAAGTGACCTTGATATGTGTGTCCACAATATGATCATTGGATTCCTATTGCATGCAGTTGAGGTTTATCTCTTTTGGTGTTAACCTCTCTGCTATCTCTGAGGTTTCCAATAATGGTGGGAAATATGGCTGAAGGAGAGCCACGTTGAAGACTGGGTGCAGTCCAAGGAAAGGGTGACTATTGATTTCAAAAGCATTGTCACCCACAGCCTCGATGATGGTGTACGGTCCATAACAGAGTGGGAGAAGCTTCCCATGAAGCCTTGTAAAGCATTCTTTCTACAAGTGCAACTAAACTTTGTCTCCCACCTGAAACTTATGTGGCACCTGATGTTGATCATGGCGTTACTTATACTTGGCATTAGACATCTGTAGAATATCTTGAACCTGTTGGCAGATGTGTTTGATCCAGTCAATGAACCGGGTGGCTTTGTCAACTTTTGGTGGAGAAGGGGATGAGTCGGCCGAGGTGGTCACCAGGGGTAGTGCAACATCCATGGGGCCAAATGGTTGGAATCCCAACCCCACCTAAAAGGGGTTATGGTCAGTTTAGCTATAGAGGGCTCAATTGTAGCTATGTTGGACATAGGTAATACTCTCATCCCATGTGAGGGGGTGTTTTTAATTGTATATGCATAGGATATGTACGATCATCTGATTGATGACCTCAATTTGGCCATCTATCTGGGGGTGGAAGGCAGTGGATTTGGTGAGCTTGGTATCCAGCAATGACCATAGGCTCGACCAGAATGTGTTGAGGAACCAATTGTCACAGTCTGAGATAATGGTTTGTGGGATCCAAAAATGTACCCATACTCATTCAAAGAAGAGCTTGGCAGTGGCTTCTTTTGTGATGTTCTTCTTGCAGACAGCTAGAATCACCATCTTGGAAAAGCGATCAGCAACCACAAAAACACAATCATTTCCCCTCTTGGTGGACAGGAGGCCTGACATGTACTCCATTGAGATGGATTCCCATGGCCTGTCGGGAGTAGGAAGAGGGGTGTACAAGCCATGTTTCTTAGTGGTCGGTTTGGCAATAGCGTAGGTGGTGCAGGACCTAATATACTTGTCGAAATCCTATCGAAGTTTCGTCTAGTAGAAACATTTCTGCAACACTGCCACTATATTTTCGATGCCAAAGTGTCATGCCACCTGATTGTAGTGACCTTCCCAAATCAACTTCTCATGCTCGCTTGATGGAATGCAAAGATGTCCTGGATGACACAACAACCTATCTTGAAGATGAAAATTAGCGACCACTAAGTTCACACCCAACATTTGATATGTGGTGGAGAAGTCAAGGTCTATCTCATAGAGGTGGGGCCATCCAGAGGTCTCATGGCCACAAGAGTCTAGCACCGTGGTGAGTGTCGCAACTGGAGGTCGGCTGAGGAAATCAACAAATCAGTTGGTACTTCCTGTTTTATGCTTGATGTTGAGGTGGAACTGCTATAAGTATGTAGACAACTTTTGATGGTGGTCATTCTGTAATTTTCCTTGGGTCTGCATGAACTGTAGTGGCTTGTGATTACTGTGGATGACTGTCTCCTTCCCAAGAATGTAATGTCTCCACTAGTGGCAGGCTTGCACAAAGGAGTACATTTATTTTTTGTAAGTAGGGTACTTATGGACAACATCTGATAGTGTCTCACTGTGATATGCCACGAGGTGGTTGTGTTGAGTTAGAAGGAATCCCACAACATAGTCTGAAGCATTTGTCTCGATCTCAAAGGGATGTTGCAGCTCTGGTAATGAAAGTACTAGGGATGAGCACAAACAATTATTCAAGTCATCGAAGGCTTGTTGTTGGGACAAACCCCACACATTTTTTTCCTTACCGCCACCCTTAGTTACTTGGCTGAGGGCCCATGCGATATGAGAGAATCCCAACATGAACCTACGATAGAAATTGGTGAGGCCTAAGAATCTCTAAAGTTCAGTGAGTGTGGTTGGGGCTAGCCAGTCATGGATGACATGGATATTGGATGGATCCATATGCACACCATGTCGATCAATGATGTAGCCTAAGTAATGGACCTTGTCCATGCCGAAGGAGCATTTTTCCAAGTTTGCATATAGTTTATAATGTCGTAGGGTGTGCAGAACTTGCTGAATATGTTGCAAGTGTTCCACCCAAGTCCTATTGTATATGAGGATGTTATCCAGATACACCACTAAAAAATTATTGGTGAAAGGTTGTATGATATCGTCCATCATCCTCATAAAACTTGTTGGAGTATTTGTCAAACCAAAGGGCATGACCAGCCATTCAAAAAGACCTTCTTTTGACTTGAAGGCGATCTTCCATACATCTATTTGTTCTATTGGGACCTGGTGGTAGCCAAACTTTAGATCAATCTTACTGAAGTATTTGGCCCCCATGAACTGATCAAGGAGGTCTTCGATTCGAGGAATCGGGTATCAGTTTTGGACTGTGACTTTATTCAGGGCCCAGTAATCAATGCAGAGTCACCAAGTCCCATCCTTCTTTTGCACTAGCACGATTGGGCTCCCACAAGGAGATGAGTTGGGATGTATGTTCCCCTTGTGGAGAAGTACTTGGATCTACCTCTTGATCTCCTCATTTTCTAACAGAGAGTGGTGGTAGACTAGCCCATTGGGTAGCGGTGTTCCTGGGGTCAAATCAATGAGATGCTTGACCTGGTAGTGCAGAGGTACCTCGGTTGGAGAGGATAATATATCTGAGTATTCTTCCACAACCTTATCCACTTGATTTTTTTTTGTGGAGAGATAAGTCACGGAGGCCCTGGATGTGGCTGCGATCTTTCACTCACTCTAAGAGGGAATCACAAAGAAGAAAAATTTCTCGGTCTGAGAGATGACCTGTTGAAATTACTAATACAACTGAGAAGGGGGGGGGGGTGCTTAAACAATTTTAAGTCTATTAAAACATTCTTAATCTTTCTTCAAGTGATCATCAACATTATACAGCATATGGACAGTAAAAGTAAAAAGCATCAGTCTCACACAAGGTATACACAGAGACAGATTTTCATGAGGAAACCCATAAAGGGAGAAAACCTCTTCTTCTTTGAAATGATAGGCAGTCTTGTAAGTTCTATACATCATCTTTAATTGAGCACCAACTTAATGTGAGGTTGCTACCTCTGCTTTACAAGCTTCAACTTGTTTGAGAGCACCAACTCTCTGGTTTCTCTAGCACCCACTACAAGGAAGCACCAACTCCCTATATGTTCCAGCACCAACTGGATGGAAGCACCAACTTCCATTACACAGGCCCCAACCTGAATAACAGAGAACACTTGTTCTCCCTTGCTCCACCCTGCCACCCTAGTTTCTCTGGCTGCAACCAAATGGAATCTACAACTTCCTATGTTCAAGCTCCCACTTGAACCTCTGAGGAAAACAATCCTCCCGAGCACCTCCCAACCTCCCTGGAACATAAATGAAAATAAAAACATTCAACTACACAGATACATCAATTCTTACCAATCTTTCTTTGTTCTGTACATCTGGTCTTCTTCTGACTATTCTGCAGTTCTTTTCTTCCTCTGTCTGTTCAACAGGTCTTCTCTGCTTCAACTTACTCTATCATTCTACTCTGATTCAACTTATTCTATTATTTTGCTCTACTTCATGTTTTCTTCATCATCTGTTACACTTCTCTGACCTTTATCTCACACTACGCATCTTCACTATCTCACACTGCGCATACTATGATATTCCCTTTCTTACAACTTCATACATTTTCATACAGAACAACCAACCTCACACAGTCTGTCTCATCTTCTTTTTTTATACACACCTACACGACGGTTCAACTTCCCAACTCCTTAGGCAAAAAGGACGACAACTGTCTGAGCAACTGAAATGCCAACTAATCGGAAATCATGAGTCTGTTTTGCTAACAGATTCGAAACTGAGGAGTTAACTGTGAGAGAGAATATGAAACCTCTGATCAACACTTGATCTGACGGTTCAGATCATTCTGCGATTTCGCATATCGCTATTTTGACATTCCTGATGTTCAATGTTCTTGTCATTTCCAAATCTCGATCCCCGATACTCCGTGAAGAAGTCAGATCAACGGTCCAGATCACTTCTTGATATGAAAGTTCATATTTAGTCGAGATTTCACACATCGTTATTTCGACACTCTTGGCATTCAGTGTTTTTGTCACTTACAAATATTGATCCACGAAACTCCGTGAAGAAGTCAGATCAATGGTCCAGATCACTTCTTGATCTGACGGTTGTAATTACGTCACAATTTCGCATATCACAATATCGGGATTCTTGATGTTAATATTCTTTGACATCTCCAACACTCGATCCTTGAAACCTCGAAAGGAACTTGGATCAACGGTCCAGATTCAATCTTGATTCAATGGTTGCAATTAAATCATGGATTCGCATATCGTGATTTCAGAATTCTTGTTGCATTGTTCCTTTTCCCTCTCCATGTCGCAATTCGTGAAACTCTGATATGGATTTGGTTCAACGGTCCAGATCTGATCTTGGTTCAACAGCTGCAATTAAGTCTCTATTTTTCATATCGCGAAATCGGGATTCCTGTGTATGATATTACTTGACATCTCCAACTCTCAATCCCCGAAACTCTGACATGGACTGGAATCAACGGTCTAGATTCAACCTTAATCTGACGGCTCAGATTAAATCGCGATTTCACATATCGCGAAATCGGGATTCCCGTTGTTAATAATCTTTGACATCGCGAACATTCGATCCCCGAAACTCTGACATGGAATTGAATCAATGGTCCAGATTCAATCTTAATCTGATGGCTCAGATGAAATTGTGATTTTTCATATCGTGATTACTCCCGCTTCAACTTGTACTTTAAAGAACGTGCAGGTTCTTCTTGATCCAATGATGGTTAGATCCTGCACTTGGATCTAACGCCTGAGATATGTTTTCCTCTTCAATGCACTCTTCTTGTCTTCATTAAGATCTGACGACCCTCGTTCTATCGGGAATTTTGAATGGGATCCGACGACCATAAATTCTTCTCAAACCTTACGGGCCTACCTCTTCAGCGTTCTCTTATTCAGATCTGACGGCCATCGAGAATTCGGGATGGGATCCAACAAACCCGGTTGTTGCTCTTCCCCGATTATCACTACATCGTTGATCATCGTTGTTGTACTCAAGCCATCATTACTATTATACTTGCCATCAATGACAAGTATGTGTTGCCTATAAAACATGCCAACAATTCTCTGTACATTATTCCTATACTCATGCCATTCGTTGTCTGTTAAATATTTTCCAACAATCTCCCCCTTTGGCATTGATGGCAATACAAGCACTCACATGCATTCGGACTCGAAAATCTCCCACATGCATTCAGACTCGACAATCTCCTGAACTCTTTCCTCCCCCTTTGACATCAATGTCAAAGAAGAAACATTCTTCCCTTGATCTATTGAAAAAACATACTCCCCCTTTCGACTATAAGCTTCATGGAAATACACCAGATATTCAATAAGTACTCCCCCTGACCATGTGAATAGATTAGACACAAGAAATTATAACCCCCATTTTTTGACGAAGATATCCAAAAGGGGTCACTGCTAATGGTTTAGTAAAGATATCAACAATCTGTTCTTTGGAAGGAATATAATTTAGCTGAACAATTCTGTTTGTCACTTGTTCTCTGAGAAAATGGTACTTTATTGGAATATGCTTGGTCTTGGAATGAAGAACAAGATTCTTGGAGACACTAATGGCACTGGTGTTATCACAATGAATTGGAATAGGTTCAATGCAAGTTACCTTCAGATCTGCAAGAGTTTGTATCATCCATAAGATTTGTGTGCAACAAGTAGCAGTAGCAATGTATTCTGCCTCTGTAGTGGATAATGAAATGGATCCTTGATTTTTACTAAGCCATGCAACTAATGAGTCACCCAGAAAGAATGCTCCTCCACTTGTGCTTTTTCTCTCATCAACACAGTTTGCCCAGTCTGCATCTGAATAAGCAGTCATCTGGAAATTCTGATTTCTAGGATACCATAGACCATAAGTCATTTTTCCCTTCAAGTATTTAAATATCCTTTTGACAGCTACCAAATGACTTTGTTTAGGAGCATACTGAAAACGACCTACCATTCCAATAGCTTGCATTATATCAGGATGGGATGCTGTGATGTACAGAAGACTGCCTATCATAGAGCGATATGTCCTTTGATCAACATCTGGTGAGATATCATCTTTACTCAACTTACAACCAACCACCATAGGTGTGCTAACTGTAGAGGAATATTCCATCTGAAATTTCTTCAACATCTCTTTCAAATATTTTTCTTGAGAAATAAAAATTCCCTCAGAGCTTTGTTTTACTTGTAGGCCAAGAAAGTATGATAGTTCTCCTATCATGGACATTTCAAATTCTGTTTGCATAGAATTAGCAAACCACTAGACAGATGATTCATTAGTACAGCCAAAAATAATATCATCTACATAAACCAAAACAACTAGTAAATTATCACTTTCAGACTTAAGGTAAAGGTTATTGTCAACAGTACCTTTCTTGAACCCTTTTTCTTGTAGAAATTTGTCCAGTCTATAATACCAAGCTCGTGGTGCTTGTTTTAGTCCATATAAGGCCTTCTTCAGCTTACAAACATAATTAGGATTATCAGTCAAAGAGAATCCTTCAGGTTGTTCCATATATACTTCTTCCTCTAGATCTCCATTAAGAAATGTTGACTTAACATCCATCTGATAAAATTTGAAATTATTATGACATGAATAAGCAAGAAACATTCTGATAGCTTCCAATCTTGCCACTGGTGCAAAAGTTTCATCAAAGTCCTGACCTTCAATTTGTGCATATCCCTTGCAGACCAATCTGGATTTATTTCTAACAACTTGTCCTTTTTCATTCATTTTATTTTTGAACACCCATTTGGAACCTATTACATTCTTATCTTCATTTCTAGGGACAAGCTCCCAAGTATTGTTCTTCTCAATCTGATCTAGCTCTTCATTCATTGCTCTAATCCAATTATCTTCCTAGCTAGCTTCCTCAAAATTTCCAGGTTCGGTCATAGATAAAAAGGCAACATGAGATTGTTTTGAGTCTTTAATCAATTTCCTTCTTGTCTGAACTCCTTCATTTATATCTCCGATTATCTGAATTTCAGGATGATTTTTTCTAATAATTTTGAGAGGTGATTTTGCTTCTTTTTGCATATTTGTGTCAATATGAATATTCGGATCTTCATCTGATCTAGACTCTTCTCTTTCTGATCCTTGGACCTGTTCATCTTCATCTTCAACTGTATCTTTTGTTATTGGTTCAGCACTGCTCACATTTCTGACTGGGATTTCTTCATCAAATTTTATATCTATACAATCAACTAGTTTGTGCAGTCTCTTATTGTAGCAGTTGTACCCTTTACTATTTGTAGCATAACCCAAGAAGATTCCTTCATCAACCCTGTCCTCATATTTGCCAATATTTTCATCATTGTTCTTGATATAACATGTACTCCCGAAAACTTTAAAATGCTTGATTGAAGCAGGTCTTCCAAACCAAATTTCATAAGGGGTCTTGTCACTGTGTGGTCTGAGATGAGCTTTGTTAAGGATATGAACAGCTGTATGAATTTCTTCCACCCAATATGTCTGAGGTATGTTCCTTTCATTCATCATTGATCTTTCCATTTGCTATACTGACCTATTCTGCCTCTCAACAACTCCATTCTTCTATGGAGTCCTTGGAATTGTGTACTCTCTTTTGATTCCATGTTTATCACAGAACTCTTTGAAGTTCCCAGAACTAAACTCTCCTCCTCTATCAGATCTTACTGCCTTTAATCTTTTTCCTGTTTGATTCTCAGTCAGAGCCTTAAATACTTTGAATTTTTCAAATGCTTCAGATTTTTCTTTCAAAAAGGCAACCCAAGTTAGTCTAGAATAGTCATCAATAATCAACATAAAGTAATTTTCTTTTCCTGTACCTTCTTTCCTTGATGGTCCACATAGATCCATATGTACTGACTGGAGAGGTTTTTCTATTGAAGGAAAGTTTTTAGATTTGAACTGAGTGCGAGTAAGCTTTCCTTTCTGACAAGATTTACAAACAGAGTCATATGGTTTTGATATCTTCGGAAGATCTTTTATTGCCCCATTGTTTCTGAGTTTGATTATGTGATCAAAATTTAGGTGACCAAGTCTCCTATGACACAACCAACTTTCATCATATTTGCTTCAGTTGCATTCTTCTTCTTCTTCTTTTAAAACATAGACATTTTTTTCTGTTCTTATACCTTTTGCAACTAGCTGACCTGAATCCACAGTTTTTATTCTACAGTCTTTAGAGGTAAAAACAACTTCACACCCTCGGTCACAAACTTGAATGACACTAAGCAAATTATGTTTCAAATCTTCTACAAGCAACACATCTTGAGCTTTTCTTTTTCCATTACACAAATTTACAATTCCTTTACCTTTTATCTTTCCAGATCCACCATTTCCAAAAGTTACATTCCCTGATTTGCTATCACTTAGAGTTAGAAACTTACTTCTGTCTCCAGTCATGTGTTTGGAGCATACACTATCAATATACCAGGGATTCCTTTTCTTTTGGGCTGATAGCACTAGTCCACACTTGTCATCTACTTTCTTCTTCTAGACTTTGACATTTTCAGTAGTGGGGATCAAATATGAATTGTATTTCCTTAAGCAACAGTCTGTAGCTTTATGACCATAATTATGACAGTTGTAACATTTTGGTTCACTGAATAAAAGATCCTAATGATTGTTATGCACAAATATATTGTTGTGTTTCACTTGTGTCCTTCTCCCAGTCATCACATGATTCATAATCTGTGATTGTTTGTTGCTTGGCTATCTCAATCTTTGTTGTGGAAGATAATTATTCATTGAATATCTTAATTGTTCATATCTAAATCTTAAAGAACAGTTTATAGCTTTGTGACCAAAATTAGAGCAAAGAAAACAATAACCATAGAAAAAATCTTTGTACCTTGAAAAAATCTATCTTCTTTGAGGAGGTCGACTTCTATCATGCCAATAATCTTCCTGGTCTACAAATTCAGTTCTGGGGCTTTTTCTTTCATTTCTTCTTGGTGGCTGATTTTCCTTCTTTGTTTCTGCAGAGTGACTGTTGTCATTGTTTGAGGATTTGACAAACTTGATAGATTTTGTATTGTTTGGATGATCACTACTTGATCCTTCTTCATATCCCAATCCAGCTTTCAACTTTGAATTTCTTTGTTGATTTAGAATGGAAGTTAATTCTTCTGATGCTTTAATACTTGGGAGATTTTGATGATACAATCCTTTAAATTTCTCCATTTCTTTTCTGGTTTTTACTATTTCTTCTTCTAAGGCTTCACACCTGACTTTCTTCTCTAACAATTGTTGTTTCAGTGTCTTCTATTTTCTTTGCCTCTTCCAATTCCACTTTCAGCAGAGCAAAGTCTTCATCAAGTTTTTTACTGTCTTTCTCAAACTGTGTCAACAATTGTTTTTGCTTTATGTTCTTAGTTTTGAGTCTATCAATTTCTTCCAATGCACTTATCAGTTCTCCTTCCAAATCAACCACAGCTTCTTCATCATTATCATCATTGCCTGTGCTTTTATTATAATAATCCTCCTTGGCCATAAGCATGAAATCATTTGCCTTATCTTCACAGGATGAGTCACTGTCGGTGTCTTCTGAGGAATTGTCATTATTTGCAACCAAACTTTTCTTCTTATTATATTTCTTGTATTTGTACTTCTTTTCATCATTAGAGTTCTGGTCCTTTCTCTGATGGGGACACTTAGATGCAAAATGACCTATCTTACCACAGTTAAAGCATTTAAAGGGAAACTTCCCTTGATATTTTCCTGATCCTTTATTTAACCTTCTCACAAATTTTGCCTCAATATCATCTAATTCTGAATCAGTATTATTTTCTGCTTTAAAAGATGCTTCTCTAGTACTAGATTTATCTTTGTTAATTCTCATTTCATGTGAAATTAGAGTTCCTAGAAGTTGATCAATGGACAGAGTTTTAAGATCATTTAATTCTTCTATTGCAGAGACTTTTGAATTAAATTTATCAGGAAGAGATCTTAAAATCTTCTAAACTAAGAGTGAGTCATCAAACTTCTCACCAAGACCCTTCA
>CBVK0100543215.1:0-17804 GCA_900067695.1 Picea abies | reverse complement strand
CCATGTTCCATATGCCAGTGTAGTTGGTAGTTTGATGTATGCAATGGTTTGTACTAGAACAGACATTTCACATGCAGTGGGAGCTTTGAGAAGGTATATGTAAAAACCAGGGAAGGAGCATTGGACAGTAGTAAAGAAGGTCTTTAGGCATCTTCGTGGCAACCCTAGTTATGGATTGTGCTACCAAGGAAGACTGGGATTGGACAGAGTGGTGGACATACATGGCTTTGTTGATGCAGACTAGGCTAGAGATTTGGATCATAGAAGATCTACAAGTGGGTATGTGTTTAACCTATTTGGAGGAGAAATCAGTTGGATGAGCAAAAGACATGTTGTAGTGGCACTCTCAACTACAGAAGCTGAATACATGGCAGCCACTCATGCAAGCAAGGAAGCAGTATGGTTACAAAGATTGTGTTCAGGTATTGGGTTGGTACAACAAGCAGTGAGATTAGACTGTAACAGTCAGAGTGCAATATTCCTGGAAAAGAACCCAACTTATCATTCAAAGACAAAGCATATTGATGTTCAATATCACTTTGTGAGAGACATGGTTGAGGAAAAGAGGGTGTTGCTGGAAAAGGTTGACACTTTGAATAATGTTGTAGATTCATTCACAAAGTCTCTGACCATAGAAAAGTTCTCCTGGTGTAGAGTAACAATGGGCATTGCTGCCCTATATTATTGACTATATAATCCCTTGGACCCCTAGATGCAAAGAAAACAAAAAGTGGGAGTATGTTGGGTATGTGTTATATTCTTTGCATGTGTGTGTGTGTGGGCACGTCAGATATGACAACTGCATCTGACGATCCCTTCACCTAGAGCTCTGTCATGTGTGTCAGGCACTTTCCTAGGGGGGTCCCAGTGGGGGAAAGTATGCCCCCCCTTGGTTATGCCTAGCGTTCGAGGCAGTGCCTGAATTTTTTTTTTGGGCAGTTTTGCTATTTTTTAGTGGATTTTGCTATTTTTAGCGGATTTGTAAATTAATCCCGGATTAAGGGATTAGGGTTTTGGTATCTACTGAATACCTAAAAACATTGTATATATTGTATGGAAAATGGTGAAATTTGATATAATGAAAATAAGAAAGGTTTTCCTGGTTGAGGGTTTCCAGTATAAAATCTCTGTGTACTCTGTGTATGAGCCATTGATTAATTTCTGTATTGCTTAAGAATCTATATTCATTGCTTTACTTCGTAGGTTTAAAACTTACATTTATGGAAGATATGATATCATCTATCTTACCAATCATGGGAATTCCCACCTCGGGGATATTTTTGCAGGGTTGGTGATGCTCTTCTCCAGGCTCCTTGCCCACAACTCTATGCCTTTTATTGGAAAAGTATTTCATCCACTATACACCTCTTCTAACTTCACACTTTAGGGGGCATCTGTTATAGTGTTATTAACCCCCTAACCCTTGGGAGATTATCTCCTAGAAGTTACCTACCCAACTCACTCTTTTTTCATCATCTTTCCACTGAGTTTCTAGCCTAATATCCCTTCGGTCACTCTTGTCATTCCTCAAGCCTACGACCGAAGGGGTTGGTCGCCCTTTCTGGGCTGTCAAGTCACAACCAGGTCACTCAGTCTATATACTTAGGTCACAACCGAAACTATAAGCTCCCTTTTTTGGAATTGTTTGCAATGGATGAGGACTCACTCTGATTTCTTGGGGTCTAGTCTCGAGAAGGCTTCCAATACAATCCTAAATATCTTATCCTATTAACCATATGTCCTTATCTCTAAATCCCTATAAGAAATAATCCATTTCCATGGGAAAGGAGGAGAAATAACTATCAAAGTTACTATGTCATTTTGGTGGTAAGGTGTGGGAAAGGCTCTTCGAAGAAAGATATCTCTTCATTTTAAACCTACAAGTTGTAATATTGCTTACTTGATTAATAGAAGATATGCTAGATGGTTCCCTCTAAACGATTGTTCATGTAAGTTTGTTTGTTTATTTATAGAGGATTGATATATTTGTGGATCTTACATATTATCTAGTTTAGAATCATCCTTTGCTCACATCTCTATTCCTGTCTTAGGTATAGGAAGAACCTAAGGGATCTTAGCTTCTGCGAGGTATAAAATCCCTACAACAATGAAAGCACTTTTTTTAAAGGGAATGATTATGCACTTTGGACTACGAAGATGAAAGGATATACAATATCCCTAAGTTGTGATATATATAAATATATAGAAGATGGGTACACTACACCTGCTACTCCTCCCACAGACACAACCACAAATAATCTTTGTAATGAAAATGCAAGAGCAGCTGATGCCATCCGAGGAGGATTATCCAATCCTATATTTGTGAAAGTAATGCATTGTAAGTTAGAAAAATAAATCTAGTACAAACTACAAGTCATATTTTAAGGAGATAGAAAAGTCAAAAATGAAAAACTACAAACCTATAGAATACAATTTGAAAACTTGAAAATTAAAGAAGAAGAGAACATAGCAGAATATATTCAAAGAGTAGATGAAGTAGTCAACTCAATAAGATCATTAGGAGAATAACCCACAAATAAACCCATTGTCCAAAATATCTTGAGATCTTTGCCCATGAGATATGATGCCAAGATTTATACTCTTGAAGACAGACCAAAACTTGATAATCTCACAATGGATGAACTAGATGGGATCCTCACAACATATGAGATGATAACAGGGAGAAAAAGACCAGCAAAAGGAGAAACAACTTTCAAAGTATCTAAGGAAAAGAAAAAATAGGAGAAAGTATCTAATGAAGATCAATAAGAGATATTTGATGAAGAAATATCTAACTTCATGAAGAAACTCAAGAAAGGAACTGGTAGATACAAAGGAAAGTTTCCTCTAATATGCTTTAACAGTGGAAAGATTGGACATTTTTATGCCAAATGTCCCTATCCAAAACAAGAACAAAGTAATAATGAAATAAATTTCAAAGAACGGAAGAAGAGCCAAACCAAAGACAAAAGGAATGTCTACATGAATAAGAATACCTTTTAAATTGAAGAGAACAACAACTCATCTAAATAAAGTAAAGAAGAAGAAAACTTTGAGGCATTTGAAAAGTTTAAAGCATTCAAGAATTAAGTAGAGAATGAAATAGATCTCAAAATCAAATGTTTAAGATCAGATAATGGAGGGGAATTTACCTCTAAAGAATTCAATAAGTTTTGTGAAGATCATGGAATCAAGAGACAATTCTCATCTCCAAGAACACCTCAGCAGAATGGAGTTGTTGAGAGGAAAAACATAATTGTTCAAGAGGTTGCAAGAACTATGCTGAAAGAAGACAATCTCCTAGACAAATTTTGGAAAGATGCAATATATATAGTAGTCCACATACTTAACTGAGCACAATTGAGAACTAACCATGAGAAAACACCTTATGAATTATGGTTTGGAAGACTAGCATCTGTGAAACATTTCAGAGTATTTGGAAGTAAGTGTTACATAAAGAGGGATGAAGATAATATAGGGACATTTGACTCTAGATCAAATGAAGGTATATTTATGGGATATTCACCTAACAAAAATTCTTACAAGTACTATAATCTAAGATTGCACAAAATAGTGGAAAGTGAAAATGTAAAAATAGATGATCTAAAATTGAGGAAAATCAAATCTCAAGATGAATAAAAAATTGATGAATGGAGAAGAACTAGTGATGATGAAGAAGATGGTGGATCAAAAGATGAAGAAGATATTGAAGAACTATAAGAGAATGAACCACAAAATGATGAAGAGAAGGATGAGGAATAAACACCCTTACCAAAGCACCATAAAAAAGAGTTCAAAAGAATCACCCTGAAAATAAAATTATGGGGGATAAAGAAGCAGGAGTAGAAACAAGAAGGAAAATTAGATCTGATTCTGAATAGGCAATGATTTCAGTAATAGAACCCAAAAATTTTGCAGAAGCCAACAAGAGTGAAGACTGGATAAAATAAATGAACAAGGAACTTGATCAAATTGATAGAAATCATACATGGGGAATTGTCCCTAGACCAAAAGACAAGAATGTGGTAGGAACCAAGTGGATATTTAAAAACAAACTCAATAAGAATGGACAGATCATAAAGAACAAATCCAGATTAGTATGCAAAGGATATGCCCAAGTAGAAAGTATTTACTTTGAAGAGACTTTTTCCCCAACAGCAATACTAGAGGCCATCATAATGTTTTTGGCATTTTCATGCTTCAAAATTTTCAAAATTTATCAAATGGACATCAAGTCTACATTCTTGAATGGAACATTGGAAGAAGAAGTATATATTGAGCAACTAGAAGGATTCATATTAACAGAAAATTAGGACTATGAATGCAAACTAAAGAAGGCTTTGTATGGTCTTAAACAAGCCCCTAGAGCCTGGTTCTCAAGACTGGAACAATATCTGCTAAAACAAGGATATAAAAGAGGGACTACTAACAACAACATATATATAAAAATTGAGGATCAAGATATTATTGTTGTGGTGGTATATGTAGATGATATCATATTTGGAAGTAATATTACTATACTAACCAAAATGTTTGCTACAGAAATGTAGAAAGAGTTTGAAATGTCTATGTTAAGAGAACAGAATTTCTTCCTAGGTTTACAAGTCACTCAAACAAATAAAGGAATATTCATTACCCAAACTAAATATATCAAAGAAATGTTAAAGAAATTCCAAATGGAAGACAATAAACCCATGTGCACTCCCATGGTCACAAGATGCAAACTAATTCTAGATGATGATTCAGCAAGAGTAGACCAAATCATGCATAGATCAATGGTTGGTATCCTATTATATGCAACAACAACAAGACCAGATATATTGCAGGCTATAGGAGTAGTAGGTAGATTTCAATCTACACCTAGAGAAAATCACATGAAGGTAGTAAAAAGGATATTCAAATATCTTAAAGGAACAGTGGAATTTGGTTTATGGTTTCCAAAAAAATAATGATTTACATAAACTGCATACACTGATGCAGATTGGGCTAGTAGTGTAGATGACAAGAAAAGTACTAGTGGAGGACCATTCTACCTGGGAAAGTGTTTGGTATCTTGGTTAAGTAAAAAGAATACATCTATATCATTATCTACAATAGAAGCAGAGTACATTGTTGTTGCATCTTGTTTCACACAAGTAATCTAGATGAAATATACCCTGGAAGATGTACAAGTGAAATATGATAATCCAATCACTATTAACTGTGACAACACTAGTGCCATAAATATCTCTAAGAATCTTGTTATGCATTCTAAAACCAAGAATATCCCAATTAAATATCATTTTCTGAGAGATCATGTTTCTCAAAAGGTAGTCAAAGTGGAATATATGGATACTAAAGAGAAAATTGCAGACATATTCACAAAACCTCTACCAAGAGTTACCTTTGAAATTCTTAGACAAAAATTGGGAGTAATTCCCATACCTCATTAAAAACTACAAAAAAAACTGGGGGGAGTGCATGGGTAGGGGGAGAATCACCTCAAGGGGAGAGAAGAAATGTCCCTTCTGTCATTTTTGTCAAAGGGGGAGAATACACAGTAAAAATTAGTTAAAATAAAGAGTTTTTACTTTGTTTCCATAAATGCCAAAGGGGGAGAATGTTGGACATGGTGTTATGTTGTCATTGATGTCAAAAAAGGGTTAAATGGATTTATCATCCATAAAATTATTTGTCTATACAAATTGTAGGAATCGACAGTAAAGAATGTGCATGAGGAAAGAAAAGATCGGGAGAAATAGTGTTGTAGAGATCATGCAGAAGCCAAAGGGGTCAAGGAGGAATCATGTCCATTGATGACATTTTTTGGACAATCTAGGACCATCAGAATGAGGTGGAACTAGAGGCTAGGAAAAATTAAGTCCCAACTATCATATATGTTGAGTAATTGTGTTGGTTGTCATTGATGTCAACCCTTGAAGAAAGTTTGGTAGAGAATTATAGTAGCACAAAGGTTTAGGTAATGGACCCAAGTTTGTTTGATGGATAATGGTATGATTTTTGATATATTTGTAGGTAATACTATTCTATGTGTATAGTACATGTCATTCCATTTCCGGTGGTATGTGGAACGTCACATAACTCCTCATGGTTAGAGAGTTATGGCCGTGTGAAGTTGGAGAACCCTCATGAGTCATGAGTAGTCAAAGTGGTTTAAGAAATTTTAGAAGGTAAATAATAAAGTGAAGTGATGAGTGTACTATAAGCCAAAGTGAATACAAAATAAATTATTTAAATAATAAATTTAATGGAGAAATTACTAAGTGGACAAGTGGTTAGAAGTGGGTTAACCTTAAAATAAGGAAAGTGGGTTAAGATGGTTAAAAGTTAACCCCTTGATGAAGCTACATGAAAGTATAAATAAGAGGCAAGGATATATCATTTTAATCACACTTGAGCATATTGAATATCTACATGTGATTGAGGTAACCAAAGGATATCTAATCCGAATTTCATAGGGAAAGTGTGTTGACGATTAAAAATCGCAACGAAGTTTTTTGCCCGCAAAGTATTGCTAAAGCATATTATTATAAGCTAACATGATAAATAATACTAGTAGGTGGGACCCCCTTGTAGATTGAGAGATAATATCTAGCTCTTATTTGATGTTTGTGTCACTGTTCAACACTTCTTACATGGTTGATGAGATCTTATTGGCAATGGATCGAGCTTATTATGTGTTGGTTCTATGTGTGACAAGTGAATGTTGGGTAATGCATGTTATGCTTTGTTCTGAGATCTGATTGCATGTTACGTTTTCCTATGTTATACATTGCTACTATTTCTATTTGTTCTTGGACTCGTTACTTTGACACCTGCACAAAAAACATGTTAGTAACAATACCAAAGAGCAATTGGAAAAAGGCAAAAACAATATACACAAATACAAATGGAAGGAATTAAACTATGCTATATACTACTCTACATGCATTGAAATTTAAATGGTCATTGTTAACCCTAGCAATAAGATAGTAGTTATGTGATTTGATTGAGTTATATGAAGTGGTGATTTATGTTATGGCATAAATTTGATATGGGTCGTGCTATTGGTTTTAGTGGGTGATGGTTTCGATACATGGTTTAATTAATTGAGTTAATGAGAAGCTTGTTGGCATGTACTAAGGAATTAATGGATTGGGGATGGAGGCAACGTGCATTTACTGCATGCCACCCTTAATCCTTCCACTGGCTGCCACCCTAATCGGGCTATTATTCAAGTGTGTTTTCTGTGGTTATGCTCCGACTTTCAAGCAGAGGGAGAACCGCTCAACCAATTCGCATTTAAGGTAATTTTGATTATAGGTATGTATTTTTTTTTCCATCCACGAGTCTTCTCTGGTTATGAAATAGATATTGGATTGGATTTATAGGTTTGTTCTTTCCTTAAGTATGGAAACTGTGTAAAATTGTGATTTTTCTGGAATGAATCGTTGGTGTCTTTCCCTGCGATAATGTTTGAAGTTACAGTGTATTGGGTCGTTCTGAGTGTTAGCAGCCATAAAGGCTCTATGTCATCCTTGGTTTAGTGGAGGATTTCATTTGGTCAAGACTGGACAAATTCCTTCACGCATTGTATCACCATGCCCAGTATTGGCTTTTATGGGGTTTAATGGGTTTAAAATGCCCTGTGTCACTGCACATTATTCACTTGGGAATTGGGTTATTTCATGCTACCAATGGTCGCGCAATGGGTCATATTAATTCATCTCGGCTTCATTGTTGGTTGACTAGGAGAGCCACGAGGGTTATACCTTGCATGTGCTAAGTATCATTACAAGGCCAAATGGAGCCTTGCTCCTCTATTCATAGCCTCCTCTATCACAAGGATTGTCACCCTGTCTGCGAAGACATTTGTGGTATAGCATGTGCATGCACCATTGGTCTCAGAGGTTATCACCTTATGTCAGGATTCAACTCCATGTCTCCATGTGTTGGTCTATAGGGACAAAACTTGATTACTCAAAGCTCAGTTTTGATAAAGGAAATCCATTATGTCATGTTGGATACACGGTCGATGGTTATGAGTTGGTGATGCATTGTCGATAATCTTCTATTATCGACTAGTCTATGTTGATTATCCTGGCAGTGGTTTTGGTTGTAGTCACCACAATTGGTTATTATGACAGTCCAATTGATAAGCTCAGCATTGAAATTGGTTGATTGAATATGGGGTTGATACACAGTCACTTTCTTTTGCATTGAAGTTATCGGAATTTTAACTCAACATTCATTTACAATTTATTAATGATGTTTCGTGCGTGATGCATTGGTATGTGTGGCGTTCCTATACCATGAGTCAATGATTACTGTGACTATGTGTTTTTAATGGCCAAATGATTATTGAAACTGGGATGACTATGGAATTTCCATCCACTATATATATTATGGTTATTTGATTGCGTCATCAAGGATAGGCACAAGTTTTTACACAATATGGTTTTGTGGCAGTTTGATTAATTTGAGAAATATTGTTGCTACCTCCTTGTATTGGATTGATATCTCAGCACGATAGGTTGAGTTAATGATACTGTGACTATAAGTTTTAAAATTGTCAAATGAAAATGCTTCATCGTGTTAATTATGGCATGGTTATCCATTGTACTTGTTATCGATATTATTTGATTGTGCCATTAGAGAAGGTCACGGGTTTTTAAACATGGATTTGTTGTAATTTGATGGACTTGTGTTATGAGATCAAGCATGTTGTTGTTGCCTCATTGTAATGGATTGATAGCCCAACATTGTGGATGTTTAGATTCAGAGTGATTGAACCTGTACAGTCATGGAAATGCTCTTGTGTTTTGTCGGATGACTGTGTATTCCACAACATAGTATGTGTTGAATGGTAATGGCTATCTATGAATTTAAATGGAAAGTCAAGATCTTGCATTTAAAATATTGATGGTTGTATGTGGTTGTCCATTGATAGATATCATGTTTCATAGAAGAAATATACATAGGTTCTATGACAGTATAACCTCATTGCAATTCAATTATTAAATGAATTAAAACACAGAATTGAGGATGACCTTTGAGTTTGTATTTGATGATTGAAATAATTCGTGGGCAATGGTTGATTTTGATGTTGAATAGAAAGGTTTACTATTTATTCATGTGGGAAGTGTTTTAAAGTATTAAACAGATAAGTGAGATGAACAGAGCTCCCCTATAGGATGTTTTGGACTGCATACTATCTTGTTTAATGACACTGTGTTTGATATTTGATTACAAGCAAGGAGAAAGTTAATTCAATAGATTACTTGAACTATGCATAGTAATTGTTTTGGGTCTCAGTGGCCATTTGGTTGGTGTGTTTCCTTTTACAGAATGGTTTTATGGATCAGTTAATTAATTTTATGAACATTAACTGCTCTCTTTCCCTACCATTTTTTTGGCCCTTGACCAAGTTTTGAGGAAACATTGGTCATGTTTGACCATTTTTGAGACTTCGACAGGCTGGTCGAAGATGGAGCGCCCAGGTGGAGCGGAGATCATGGGATATCACTCATTTTGTGGGCTTGTGGACCCAGGAAAGGGCTTTTAGGGTTTATGTAACGGGTATGGGATGTCATCCCATGGGTTTACCCATGTTTTAGGCCTTTGTGTAAATGTATAAATAAGTAGCTAAGCGATGTAAGAACAACGAATGGAATAAGATTAATGCATACTAATGGCTAAGTGCATAGTAGGTTAATATTGTCTCAGTGAAAGAAGTTGTAAGTGAATTTTGAAGATAGACTATGTAAGGCTTTGTTCTATCAAGGAATTGGCTCTATGCCTTGACCTGATTTTGAGGAAGGTGGATCTAGTGCATTGTGCACATATCACCTATCCAATGCAAAGTTGGGATTTGTGGCTTTGTGCATAGGAGTAGAGGAATGTAAGGAGATTGAAGACTAATAATTAATAATAATAAGTTGGTGGACGTAGCCCCACATTGGGGTGAACCACATATATCCTGCGTTGATGTGCTTTGTGCATTGTTGTGATGTTGTTTATGTTGTTTATCTCTTAGTGTATTGATATTTATATATGTTGGATGGATGTATGGATGCTTAGTGATATATTGATGGTAAATGAATGCTATATCTGACCTAATGCTATGTTCTAATTGATGGGAAGTACTTGATCTTTATTGTTACTGCGTTGATATGTAATAAGGGTTTAATTTGCGATATGAATAAGGCTCAAGAACTAATGCTTGTTTTTGTCTAAGTGCTTTGTTAAGTATTGTAATCACATATCTGTGTCCCAGCTTGGTTGTATACACTTGAGTCCTACAATCCCCCCTACCTCTACCTCAGGTGAGACATCATTTGGTTCGCAGGTGTTGCCGAAAGGGCTGGTAGTTAGAGTTTTGTAGGTGCGTTGTTGAAGTGTTGAACCTCGGGTCTGCCCATGTGCCAACAAATGGTTCTGTTGCTGGGATCTGAAACTATGATTGTTGGGAACCGAAGAAAAGAGAAATATTTGTGCGTAGATCTGTTGTTGTAGTGTACAATACTCTACTTGACTTGTGAAGATCTGTGCTAAGAAATAAACCGGATCTGAAAGAATGAGGTAAGATCTTAAAGCTTTGTGCTCTAGTAAAGGTAAGATAAGTGGAAATTTTTTCTTCGAAAGTATGAATCTAGGTATGCTTGATAGATTTTGTTCTAACCTGAATGTCAGGGAACAATTAGAAGAAAGAATTGATCTAAATAAATTTGATAGAAATAGAGAAAGATATGTTATTCCCATGCATAGAAAGAATTTTTGGACTAATAAGTGGATGTAAGAACCTAGAAGGAATTTTTGTAGAATGTAGGTCCAACAATGTGATCCCAGTGCACAGTACAGGAAATATTGGGGATCATTTAAAATAAAGAGAGGATTGACACTGTGTTATAATTGTAGAAGACCGGAACATCTTGCTAAATAATGCCTTGTTATAGGCCTTCTTTGTCTTTATTGTAAATCTATTGGTCATGAGGTTGAGGATTTCCCTAGCATGATTGATAAAGTTGAAAAGATGAACATCAGACAAGAAGACTATAAACAAGGTCAAGACACTAAGGATATGTTAAAGACTCATACAGAAAAAGAGTTAGAGACTATGTTAAAATAATTAAAAGAAGAAATGGATGATCACAGAAACATCAATTTACCAGAGATCCTGAAAGAAAAACAATGCATAGTTACAAGAATAGAAGACTTTGACATAGATTGTGTATTAGATGAAGAAACACACATGAATATTATGTCGAAAAGCAATTGGGAAATTCTGGGAAAGCCTACTATGATACCTTCATTAGGAAGGATAGGCTTGTTTAAAGGAAATATGATAAACCTATGTGGAAGAGTTACTAATATACCTATAATTTCTCATGAAACGTCAAAATAAGAGGATTTTGAAGTTATTAAGTTTGTTGAGAAGAACACCCCTTTTCCACTTTTATTAGGAAAGACTTGGATTGGGAAGGATGAGATCAGAAGGAAAGCATAGGAGGAAGCCATAGAAAAGAAAAGGAAATAACTAAGGGATTTCATAGCTCAAAGAATAGATCGATTGATACAAGAATGAGAAGTTGAGTCGAAGTAGCAGATCGAAAGAGAAGTAGCTGTCAACTTTGAAAGAGCTCTAGAAGGATTGAAGGACCTATCCATGAAAGAAGAAAGTATGTCCACCTAGGACCTAGTAAGAAAAGAGGTATTATCTTTGAACCCTTTGAAAGCACATTAGCAGTGCGAAGTCACTATGCTAAGAATAGATAAGAATAAGAATGGAAAGAGGAATCCATAGAATTAGATCACAGGAAAGAAGGAAAGAAAGCTCAGTAAGAAGAAATCCAAGCTAGAAAAACTATGGGAAATTCCAGAGAAGACTTCACAGGAGGCAGGCTTGAAGAAATTGAACCTCAACGTAATAACAGAACTACACAGAATGGGCCTTCACCATGACGAAGATATATGACCGTTGGAGGTGCCCTGACCATTAGAATAATGCTCCAAAATGGATAGAAACACAGTTATTTCCGGAAATATCGCCATTGGACCATTGAGACCATGCCATAATGGATGGATTCGTATTGATACCGTGCCATTCTTACTACCTATAGCTGAAGTGTTCCATTGAAACATTCCCAAGAATGAACCCGAATTATTTGCATCAATACATGTCGCTAACAAAGTTTCACGCAGATTGACACTTTATCTACATCACCGTGCACAAGGATGAAAGCAAGGAGGAGCTATAGTCCTACTATAAGTTGACTGATGAGGACATGGAAGAGATCACTAAGGAATGGCCAGTAGAGTTCCTTGTACCAGTCGAAGATGAAAAACTCTCCTACCTTGACATCATCAGAAGTTCATTGGTCACCTAGGTTGAACATGATCGACACAATAAAAAGAAGAGAAAGGAGGACATCCAGAACATAGAAAGTGATGAGGAGGATAGGGCATCAGAGGAAACTGGGCCTGAATCACCTGCAAGAGGAGGAGGAGGAGACAAATTGAACCAAGAAGAAGGAAGGGAAGAGGGAGACAAGTAAGAAAAAGGTGAAGTTACACCGCCAAAAGATCCCCCTATAGAGGCCGAGACATCAAATAAAAGGAAGGTTTCTCTATAGAAACCCTCAACAAGAAAGAAGACCCAAGCCAATAAACCCTAGTCAAAGAATGTGCTCATAGTGGAAGATGACAATCTCATCATCGCAGTCATGGAGGACACCTCAGATGATATCTTGCAGAGACATGAAGCGAATAAAGAAACATTGTATGACAGAATAGAGAAGGAGATAAAGGACATACAACAAGCTATCCATTCGAGTTGCGCAGTACCTACTGCACCTTCTTTAGTAGAAATTACAGAATTAGGGGATGAACCCACCCAATTACGAAGATTAGTAGATGCAATAGAGGATCGACTTTGTTGAGTCCAAGAAGAAAAGGAGAATTCCATAAAATCCTTGAAGTAATAAAAGGAGGAGGTCCTAGAGAAACTTCGAGTTGCACAGAAGGATAAAAATGAAATTCAGGCGAAGTTCGAGCAGAACAATGTGAAGATACAGGAAGAAAAAGACCAACTGCTTGCAGAGTGGATTGCAATCAAAGAGGCAGTAACTAAAGCACTTCCCTCTATGTCAGGCTTGGCATAGGAGGAAGAAGAGTCAACTGAGATAAAGTGGTAAAGCTCGTTGAGGCTATTCAACATCTTCAAGTAAGGCTAATGGAGCTAGAGATCCAAGCAATGTTGAGCACTTCGCAAGAAGTACGCGATCAGAGGGAAGAAGATGCCAGGAATGTAGTAGAAAGAATCAAAACACTCACCTCAGAGTGTAAGCAATTGAGTGATCGAAGTGTGCAGACCTATTAGCACCTTGCAGAAGATCCAAAGATGAAGAAATTGGAAGCACAACTCTAGGAGGTGAAACAACAGGCATCCACCGTACAAGAGTAGATGAAGCTGCTTACTCCAGTTGAGAAAATGAAGCGATCATAGGAACAACGCCTAGTCTAGCAAAAGATTACTGCTATTCAAAGAAAGTTCATGGAGGTGACACAGAGACTCCAGCCAGTGTAGGATGAAGCCTGCATGCTTTTTGAAGAGATCGAAGGCCAAGGATTGCAACTAGACCAACTGGTTGCGACAGTGGAACAATGCCTGGAAGGGCCTATTGCTGAGCAAGTGATTCAGGAGTTTGTCGAGCAGGAAGCTCTAGCAAAGGAGCAATTTGAGGTAGCTCGAGCCAATCTTGAGGCCTTTGAAGTAGTGTTGCCCAAATCTGAGTGACTCGGGACAAGTCATAGGTGAGTGTTGGGGGCCTATTGGCCCTTAACCAAGTTTTGAGGAAACATTGGTCATGTTTGACCATTTTTGGGACTTTGATAGGCTGGTCAAAGATGGAGGACCCAGGCGGAGTGGAGATCACAAGATCTCACTCATTTTGTGGGCTTGTGGACCTAGCAAAGGGATTTTAGGGTTTATGTAACAGGTATGGGATGTCGGCCCATGGGTTTACCCATGTTTTAGGGCTTTTTGTAAATGTATAAATAAGTAGTTAAGTGATGTAAGAACAACAACTAGAATCATCTTAGTGCATAACTACTAGTGGCTAAGTGCATAGTAGGTTAATATTGGATTAGTGCAAGAATTTGTAAGTGCATTTTGCAGACATACTGTGTAAGGATTTGTGCTATCAAGGAGTTAGCTTCGTGCCTTGACCTGATTTTGAGGAAGGTGGATCTAGTGCGTTGTGCACACATCACCTGTCCAGTGCAAAGTTGGGATCTGTGGCTCTGTGCACAAGAGTAGAGGAATGTAAGGAGATTGAAGACTAATAAAAAAAAAGAAGAAGTTGGTATATGTAGCCCCACACTGGTGTGAACCATGTATATCCTGCGTTGATGTGATTTGTGCAATGTTGTGATATTGTTTATGTTGTTTATCTCTTAGTGTATTGATCTTTATATATGTTGGATGGATGTATGGATTCTTAGTTCTATATTGATGGTAAATGAATGTTATATCTGATATAATTCTATGTGCTAAGTGATGGTAAGTACTCGATCTTTATTGTTACTGCATTGATCTGTAATAAGGGTTTAATCTGTGATGTGAATAAGGCTCAAGAATTAATGCGTGTTGTTGGCTAAGTGCTCTATGAAGTATTGTAATCACATATCTGTGTCCCAGCTTGGTTTTAGACACTTGAGTCCTACAACCTGCCCTACCTCTACCTCGGGTGAGACTTCATCTTCTTCGTAGGTGTTGCCGAAAGGGCCGATAGATAGGGTTTTGTTGGTGCATTGTTGAAGCATTGAACCCTAGGTTTTCCCCTATGCCAACACATTTTTTTCGCTTTCCACTAATTACAACCCCCTCGCCTTCCCACATTCATTTTTCACTCCTTGTTCTAAAATTTAATTACAGTCAAGAAGAATTTTGTATTGAAGAAGTTTAGAGTCGCATTTTCTTGGTTGGATTACAATGATGTTTTCTTTGGTTTGCATTACAGTTGACTGTTGTGGTATTTGAGCAGTAACCATGTTTATTTCCCCCCCTCATTTTATCATTTTTCACTAAATACAAGCCCCTCGCATATCCCATGACCTTTTGTTGACCTCCTGCTCATCAAACATAGTTAAACAATTTATGTGGATTGGAATGCATGAGCTTGATATGCTGCTGAGCCAAAATCTATTTCATGTTTTTAAAGAGTTATCATGTATGGTTGTTAAAAGGACTATTTTCTAATCAATCATGCATGCAAGAATGAGCTTTTTTAGCCGAGGTAGACATGGTAGAGGCAACCAAGGGAGAGGTAATTGGAACAGAGGCCCAAGAAGGCCAAGGTTCACCATACACTTTGATGTTGACTCGCAAGAGTTAGGACAATTTTTTCAGGCCAGATTTTTCAATTGGACTAGGAAAGGAGTGGTCCAACCTAGGCCTTAAAGGCATCCTTTCCAAGCTCCACAAGCCCCTGGTATTCTCGTTCCCCCTCATGTTTCATTGCAACCCAAGGTTACTGAAAATGATAGATGGCAAGAGATTGTCCACCCGACAGTCTCCCAACATTGTGGTTGGCCCAATTTGTCCCTACCTGCTCCCCCACTTATTAACCCAATTGTCCAAGATTCACCTATTCACTCACCAGTTCAGTCCTCTCATGCTAGCAAAAGGTTGAAAGTCGAGGCCCACCATGCCCTTGACAAAGGAGATTCCATTGTTGCCCCTTCCTCACCCTCCAATGGCTCTGACAAATCTGTGTCTTCCCAGATGCATTTGAGGGACAATTGTTCTCATGTGATTAGCGAGACTAGGCCTAAAGGCTCAGCGCAACCATTGGCCAAAGGCAAATTTAGGAAATTCGAAGGGTGACAACAACAATCAAGGAAAGATTGCATCTCAGAGTGGGAAATATGGCTTTTCAATTTTTATTTTATCTATTGTTAATGGCAGTTGACTTCAGAAGTTTTTGGACAACATGTTTTATTTTTGGATATATGAGTAATGCATTTTTGAAAACAATGTCAAATATAAATGAGATAAATTTTCAAATGTGCATGTGATGATGGGAGTCATAAGAAGAGATGTTCTTGTTTAATTGACTAGTTATGTTATAATTGTTAAGAGCTAAATGGGAGTCACAAGGGGTAAAACCTACTAGTTATTATTTATTTAAAACCCTTATTGTGATTATTACTTTTCCCCCTAGCTAAAAAGTTGGTTGAGTCTTTAGTTAACCTAACTAATGAGTTGGTTCAACTACCTCAACAAATTCTGAATTGCTTAAAGGAAAAAGGAAAGGGAGAAACAAGAGGAGGATAGAAGGAGAAGCATACTTAGGTTTTCTCTTTGAGTTTATGTTGAGATAGTTCAGTTTTCATTCATTCCTTAACTTATCACAAGCCTAATTCTCTTTTATGATAGCAAGGTATTATTGTAGACAAAAACATTCGGGGTTGAATTACAACATTCAAACACTTGTTTTTCAAAGGTGTTGATCTATGTTTGATAGTTTGTGTAGACTTGTCTGTTTGTGAATTAGTTTTCATGAATGACAAAGGATATATTGCAAAGTTGAGTGGGAAACAATCTGTGGCAAGCTGATCTAGATTTTAGAGTTCAATTTTGATTTTTTGTCAAAGGCCCTTTTGTATGTTCCATCGGGGATGTCTAAGTTTGACTTTGGTCTAAAATTTTTGTATGATATTTTGTAAATAAAATGACTCTTTGGTGAATTGTAATGAAATAAAGGATTTCTTTATGTCTCATGTGTCTTGATTATCATCTTGGTGTCTTACTTATGTCTCTACACTTGTTTTCAACAACTATTATATTCAAAAAATCATATTAAAATGAATTGTCCAACAAGATTTTATTTTTGAAAAAGACTAGCCTAAGCACTTGTAATTAATACTTGTGATTTAGGATTTTATTTTTCATGACTATAAACCTAGGGTGACATTCCCATCTATTTTTATTTAGCCAAGCATAACTGAAATTGCTTGAGTAAGATCACTTCATACCTTTTTCTCAACAAGGTGAAGTAAAGAATGTCAAAATTCAAGGGAGGATAAATTCTTTTGATGATGCTTTCTAAGGTATGTTATTTACAGGTCATCTCACCATTTTCACAATAAATGTTTTTCTAGAATTATTCAGATCGTGAAATTGGGAGGCCATTGAGGAAATATATCCAAGTATCTTTGATACAAATTTAATCTTGTGGGTCATTTATTCTTGGAGTTACACACTGTGGAAAATAGGGTTTGTGGCTAGTCCTGAAACTAGTCTAAAACATGTGTTTCGGGTAAAAACGTCATAAATTCTTCATAACAAATCCAAATTTAGTAAGACCAAATGTATTGGTTATATTAAAGTATTTAGTATTCTGTGTACAATTTTTAGATCCATACAATAAATATTTTGTGCAGGGCATGCTCTACAAGTTTGCTCTCTAGAATAAGCCAGAATTCAACAAGGTATGCCATTTTTTCTATAAATCCTTTTCTGAGAGGTTCCAAGTAGTGAAATTTGGAGGAATTGCATAAAAGACACTGAAGAACATTGTGTACCATTTTCATATCTTTATTCATTACAAGTACATAGTTATTATTATTTCAAGTTAGGTATTTTGACTAATCCACAATTAGTCATGTGAAACTAAAGTAAAGTTTGATGAAAATGGTAGTCTCTTGTTGTTAAATTTAAGGAAGGTTTGCAGTTATGTGATCATATACACCAGGTCTATTACAAAGTTACAAATCAAATTTGGATGATGAAATTGATGAGGGATTTTGGTTGAGGTACATGT
>CBVK0100543214.1:0-17805 GCA_900067695.1 Picea abies | reverse complement strand
CATCTACGTCGTAAGTTTGGTCTTGAGATACATTTTTGTCGATATTGCCACATATTTTCGTCGCAAGTTGAGACGGTTTTGTGTCACACATTCAGCATCTGCATCGTAAGTTATTGGCTTGGCATAAATTTTCATCGCAATTGCGACGAAGTTTCATCGTAATTGACACGCTTCTTTGTTGTTATTGCGACGAAATTTCATCATAATTGTAATGATGCATAGGGTTAACCGATCTTGAAGGTGGTGACATGTGGAGAGATAATTTCGTTGATGTTTCCACGCACACCTAGATCATGGATATAGCGACGAAAAAAAATCTCGGCTTTTGTGGAAATTGTGACAGATAAGTGTGGCAATATCAACAAAAAACTGTTGCAAATTTGGTTATATGTACTAGTGGTGGACAATGAATAATATGGCACATCATCAATTTATAGACTTTTCAACATATGGAGCATCCATGAGCCACTTGGAGGAATATTTATAGACTTTTCAACATATGGAGCATCCATGAGCCACTTGGAGGAATATTCTCACATGTGTGGGTGGTTAGAGGTGGTTATGAGGTGATTTTAGAACACTTTTCAGGGAAACCAACTTTAAGGGAAATTATATTTTTATATAGTACCCATAATTCCACCAATGCAATGCCATTAAATGTGGAATTTCCACAATATTTATGAAATGGGGTTATAATAGAATATCGGGAAAAAATTGACCAAGTTACGTGTTTGCTAGACTTTGTTGAGTGAACATTATCACTACATTTTGGAGTCATATGTGTGAAGCATCTAGAAGGGGTGAACCTATTCCATTTTATTATTCCACTCACATGTTTGAGTTGGTAGAGGTATTTATTCCATGATATATTATTTTAATTGGATCAAAATGGTTTTGGACCATGGTATTGAGAGTGCCTCTAATTTTAGTTCATGCTTTTGCTTGAGCACATTGTATTGGCACATGGTATTCTATTAGCACATGATTTGTTTCTCATGTTTTTGGAGGCCTCTCTTCCTATAAAAGGAGAGTGTCTCCCTCATTTTTTCATTATTTTTTCATATTGGGAATAAAGTGAAGACTTCTTGGCTATTTTGTGAGTGAGTTCTTTTGTCTCTTGGTATGGACTTCTTGGCTATTTTGTGAGTGAGTTCTTTTGTCTCTTGGTATGCTTTCTTAATTTATATTGATGATAGGAGCATTGGGAACCTTTGATGAGCTAAAGGGTATATGATATAGAAATACAATCAATCAAGTTATGGTGAAATTGTGTATTGTTTATTGTACTTAATTGAATTTAATTAATTGTTCCTATGGATGAATGCTTGTGACTTTCTTACTCTAGCATATGATTGATCCAATTTTCTCTTCGATTTATTATGGTTTAATTTAATGACATGATCTAACTCTCCTTGAAGTTTTTTCCTAATATTTTTTTCATAGCTTGACACTTTTTCATGCTCATTCATTGGTGCAAGAAACATGAACACTTTTAGGAGAAAGAGGAAACATTGCTAGGGGATATAAGGAATCCCTACCCAATGGTAAGGAAACTTCACCATTATTTCTCAAACATCTTTTGAAAGTTTTCCATCAATTTCTCTTATGATCTATAGTTTACAAAGTTGTATTATTATCTAGATCTTTGCACAAGTCATATTCATCTAGTATTAACCATTAAAATACTTGACGCATTCTTAAGGGTCGATTTTAGTATTTTCTTAAGGGTTTCATCTTTAAATAAATTGACTAGATTTTGGTACTTTGATCATAATTTTATTTAATTATTTAGCATTATAAACTCAAAATTACTAATGTTTTCAATTTATTAGTGGTTTTACTTCTTTTTTACGCAAGTGATTAGATTTAATTGCTATGCAAACATGTTTTTAACTTAAATTTCTTATGTTTCGTTATCGATTAAGTAGGGGTTTCTTCTTAAAATGTGTTGCTATACACATTAATTAAATTTTCCTCATCTTTCAAGGTTTCTTAGGAATCTAATTTTATTGATGCTCATTTATATCGCTTACTTCATCTCTCTTTAAATTACTTTCATTTCATACAATTTTTAAGTAAGTGGTTTAAAAGTGTTGGAACCTCAGGTTCTGATGGTTCATCACAGTTCTCTTGGAATCAGTCGGTCGAATGGTTGACTTACATATGGAAACAATTGGTCAAGCGATTAGCCATATATCCACATCAGTTAGCTAAGTAGTTGAAAATCCTATTGGTCAAACAGTCGATTAATAGTCAAAGATAGTTGGTCGATGGATCGAGTAGTTGAGAAATCGACTATGATTTGGACGCATGAATAGTCGGGTCAATAATTATTGGTGAGGAGAATAGAAAATATGGACTTGACAGAGTCAACCCTAACCATACATTTATACATTCTCTTGGATTTTTGTCCATTTATCCTCATACATGTAGCACAACGAAAAATTTCCAAGATAGATCTTAACTTCTCCACATCACATCTTAGGAAACTATAAAAGATCAGGGCATAATCCACAAAGAGAAGATGTGAAATCCTTAGGGTTGGAGATAAGGAGACACAAAAAAACTCCCCTCTAATTTTAACCTCATTAATGGCCCTACTAAGCCCTTTCACCACTAGAAAAAAAGAAAAGGTGAAAAGGGACAACCTTGCCTTAGTCCTCGTTCAAATGAGAAGAAGGACGAGGACAAACCATTTATTAGGACAACAAATACAACTCATGATCCAATTTATAAAGGGGATTTCAAAACCCAAATGGGTTAGTATAATCCTCAAATAAAGCCAACTGACTATGTCATATGTTTTTGAGAGGTCTATCTTGATTATTGCCCCTTTTAACTTATGGGTTTTGATACTATGTAACGCCTCTTATGCTACTCCAATAGCTTTATGGATCTATCTACCTTCTAAAAAACCAAACTGCTCTCATGAAATGGATTTTGAAAGAAAACCTTTTAGCCTTATCCTCGTGATTTTGGATATCACCTTATAAATATAGTTACATAGAGAGATAGGTCTGAATTCTTCCAAGGTCTGTGGATCATCCTTTTTGGGAATAAGATTAATGAAGGTTCCATTTAGTGGAGGATGAATATAATTGTTTCTTTGATATTCTTCAAAAACCTTTAGAATATTATTCCCTATGAGGCCGTAAAGACCCACAAAGAAGTCCATTGTCCACCTATCCGGGCCTGGACTCTTGTCTTTTTGAAAACTATGCAATACCTCTTTAAGTTCTTCTTCAAAGACTTCTTCCATAAGATTCATATTATATTCCTCCTCTACAAACCTTGGGAATAATAAGGCCATATGTACAATAAAATCAATTGTGACTCTTCCTTCATCTATGAATACAATTTTAAAATGTTGAGAGCCTAGCCATGCCAAATCCTCAAAAGATGTAAAATCTCTACCAAAGGAATCCTTAAGGATACAAATAGTATTTTTCATCTTCCTCCCCTTTTAATAAGACTAGAATAATTTAGTGTTCTCATCCCCATTCTGTAACCAAAGGGCTCTAATATTTAACTTCCACTATGCTTCTCTTGCTTCCAGAAGTTGCCTTCTTTTATTTTATAAATTTAATAAGGCCTCTTTGGTTTCAAGAGATCAGAAACCTCCACCTTCGGTGTCATATATTGATTTTAATCATGCTTCTATTTTAATAATATCCTACTCATTCAACTGCTTCTTCTTTCTAACACATTCAATCATGGCCTTTTAAAAAAACAATTAATTTTGAGAAAACTAAATTGTTGCCCGATCTTCTTGATTGGTGGGATTCCATGGCTCCTTTACAAGATTTATGAATTCCTCCTCCTTTAAACAAGATGAATAGACTCTGAAAGGGATTGTTGGTTTCCTTGTGTTTGATGCAATTTCCAGAAAGATTGGGTGGTGATCAGATTCACCTCATCATCCCACCCATTGTCTGAAGAAAAGAGGGGACTCCACCTGGTTTGCAGAAATGAGGAAGCGATCTAACCTTTTTGTAAAGTATGCTTCCCCCATCCTCTAATTTCTCCAAGTTGGAAAAATATTTGTGGGAGTGTTACACATCAAAATTAATCACTGTGATAGTGTCACAAGTGTCACCATTACAAGTGTTGTAAGTGTCGCATCTTGTCCGCAAGTGTCGCATCTTGACCAGAAGTGTTGCAAGTGTCACAAACATGATACTGCCATATTGACTATGTTGTGCCTCTAATGACATCATAGGGACACTTAATACACCTCAAAGACTAGTTTTGAAGAAGAGAAATCAGTTGACAAGAAGTACAAGCCTTTTGCCATTGGAAAAACCACTCAAATATGGATTTTGGAGAGGAGCGCTCCCCTACCACTATCAGGGAGTGTTAGTACTCGTTGTGCCTCTTTGGGGGAGTGTTTGAGCGCTCTATGCACCCTTTTTGGGAGAGCCACCCTTTCTAAGTGAGTTTTTGGTTTGTTGGGCCAAATTAGGGAAGAATCCCCTCAATTTCTTAAGGTGGTTGGATTCGAATAGAAGGTCAAGGCATGATCTTAGGGAAGATCTTCAACTGAAGGAGAAGAATCCTCAACTTATCCAAAATATCTCTCAAGTGGTTGGGCCTCTCCAAGGTTATATAAGGAGGCCTTCTCATGGTGAAATATACATGAAAAATATTGGACGTATGAAACCTATGATGTCATAGGCAAGATACAGAAAAAACGTAGAGACTAGAAATTGATACCAAACTTATGATCCTATAAGTGGTATTGAAAGAAAAGATTGGATATAGAGAACTTATGATCTCATGAGTGAGATGTCATCAAAGCAATTAGTGTATATTACTTGAGCAAAGGGGTTGGACAAGGAGAACCGAAAGAAGTTGCTTCACCTTCATCCAATGGATTGTAAGTACTTTTACTTGTTCTTATCAATATATCAATGCTTGGCTTGTTTCTTTCAAACTTATGCTTGTTCCACATGATTTTGTCTATAGTAGATGGATCTATATTTGATCAAATATTAGTAGAGTAGGAATTCCATTGTATCTTTGTTTGTTCTACAGGATCCATCAGGGAGTTGAGAATCGAAGCTCAGCCTAAACTTTGCAAGGACAAACATCATTAATAAGCTACATATCTTTCTTCTTCTCCTTCATATATTATCTTGATTAGATCTAAAGGGATTCCAGTGTCCATGTTAATCACTTTTTTTTCTTGGCCTTAGGAGTCTAGACACCAAGAGGGAATCCACTTGTCTGCAAGAGGATTCACTTGTAACAAAAATTGGTGAGTCTATTGGGGAGGACCTCTGATTTTTTTTTACATTTCCAGATCTTGTTTTGGCCCTTTTCCCACTCATTTCACCCCCTCCATACTGTCTCTTTGATTTCTAAATTTGTTTGATTGCCTCTTTATTTCATCATGATCACCCTGATTTACTGAGATTGCTTTTTTTTAGTTTCTAGGCATTTTTCTAAACTTTTGAAGAAGAACGCTCCCCTTAACTTGCTATCAAAGCGTTAACACTCCCTGGTGGTCTTACACAGAGCACTGGAACACTCTGGTGCCCCTTACACCAGAGCGTTACCCCCTTTTCTATGAAAAACTTTCTAGATTTTCAATTTCTGGGTTCATTTTTTGTCTTTTGCACTTTCTTAGAGTCTCATACCCTCAATTCAACTTGGTATTGGCCTTCAACACCATGCTTTCTAAGAATTGATCCTCTTTGGTTTGGGAACTTGACATTTTATTTCCTTGCCTTGAAGTCACTCTTTGTCTTTGCTGACCTAGAGTTGACTTGTTGTTTTCTTCTCATTTATCTAACTGAGTGGAAGCTTTTGTGAGGAAATCCAAAGGTCTATGAACTTTTCATTTGATCTTTGAGGTCAGTCTTCCATAATTTCTATTTTGTTTGAGGTTTTTGGTTCTTGTTTGAAAATTTGGTTATCTTTGTCTTTCTTGTTTATTCACAATGAGAGTGTATTTTTGTTTGTGTGAGGTTTTGCTTTTGATTGTTTGATCCTAAAGTATGATTGACATTAGAAGTTTTACATATGATTATCATTCACATATAAGCAAAAGGACATATTTTAGTGATTGGTTCGGATATTAGAAGGAATTTCTGAATTTTTTTAGCATTTCATTGGATTTGATTGAGAAACAATTGTATGAGGATGTTGCATCTTAGTGTTTGATAGTGAAAAGAACTTTCTCTCTTTCCCTTAAATAGATATTCATCGAAAGACAAGACTGCTTATCATTTTCTTGTGCATTTCTTTTGGGAATTTAGTCACAATATCACCAGTTTCATTGTCATACACCCTTTGAGTAAAGAACAGTTGTAAAATCATCGCTAATTAAAAAATTATCTAAAACATTTTGTTTTTAGGATCTTCCACCAACATTAGACTAGGATTAACACTTTGGATTAGGCTGTGAGTACAACTCTCCAAAGTTTTTCAAAACAAACATTAGCATCTTGTGATAGAGAGAGAAAATCCAATTGTCATATAGGATTTCTGGGATCCCCCTCTTACACAAGGGTTACGCAAGAGGTCACATTCGGGAGAATTACAAAGATTATCCCTCCATGGATCAACTGTTTGTAGTGGCTAGATCGTATATTGGGGGTCACTTCAGGGTATACCCACGATTATGTGTGGGAGCCTCTCAAGTTGATTTCAGACTTATTATCCTACCCATACATTCGGATCGGACTGTCGACTGTACCTACCCAGGGGATGACTATGAGTTGGTGTCCTTAGTTTCCATAATATTTAGGTACTTACATAAGGTGACAGTGAAGGGAAGTCTCACTATACCTAGATCAGACATTGCTCAAACTCACTCGGGCGCCTTGGAGGGTAAATCCACAATTACTATGTGGAAGCTTGCACCAAGGTGAAAGTCCATTAAGCAAGTCACAATTGTAACTGTTCCACCATATCCTAGCCCCTTCTTAACTTGATCACGCGATGTTGGATTTCATCACCAACTAGTATGATCATCAAGAGAAGTTTTGTTTGCTTGGTTTTGATTCCTAGATTTTATTAGCGTATGATGTTTTTTTTTGTTAGTTGGCCCTAGATTTTCAACGTGTACTCTTATTCTCCAAAATTGTGCCTATAGATGATAAAGGTCTTCGTCGATTACATAGTATGCAAGGGATGCCTTCGGAAGGCTACCAACCCTTACCTCCTAACCCTCCAGAAGACAACTACCGTGGAGAGGTAGAAAATCAATCTAATGTTGGGAGTGTTGTTACTCCTCCGTTAGACAATCAAGAAGGCACTTTGGTTATGGTTGAGAATCCCACTCCTTGCACTACATCTTTGTCGATAACCCCTCTCGAACCACTTTTTCTTCGTTTAGACTCCCTTGGGAATGTTATAGACGAAGAGGTCCCACAATTACCTGAGAGAGCATTTACTGAAACATACATGGGATCCATAGAACCAACCTTTGGTGATGAGTATAGGACTCTTGTTTGTCCTATCACTGCAGTAGATACAAATCCCAAACATGCTCATTATGTACAGAGGACTTCATCAGGACGCGATCTTTATGAGCATTTTGAATCCATTCAACAACCCTTTCATCCTCATGACCCTCTTATTGAAACGGGACCATCCGGTCAAACTATGAATCACCCCATCGATCAGTTCATTAACCCTACTATTATGTCAACACAAGTCCATCCTAATGTTGGACTCATCACCTCTACTCATTCCCAAGGCACTTCGATCCCTACCCCCACTTTTATAAACTTTCACTCTACAACTCCACATGTTTCGCATGATCTTGCTAGGACATCTTTGCACCAGAGAATGCAGACCCTTTCCAACCAAATACAACCGACTGGAGGGAAACCACCATCTAGCAGACCTATCCCTCCTGGAAGACTACCATCCTATGGTGGACCTACCCCTCCCAAGGGACAGCCCCCTTTTCATGTTCTTCCCAAAGGTCAACCTCCCTTTTCCATTCATACCCCGATCGTTAATCCACCACTGGCAAGGGGGAGACCTTTGTTTGCTAGAAACCCTTCGCAATCCTGGGGAGTATCTTCAGGAGGCACTTTTACCCAACCCCATGTTTGGGGGAACTCATATCATAACCCACAAGGAGGAGTATTAAATCTTGTTCCTTCTACACCATCTTATGGGCAACCTTATCCAGGTGTCCCAAACTCCTCCTGGAGTCCTCAAGGACAACAACCTTATCCTCCCCAAGGGTCTAATGTTTATCCTCCCCCTACTATGTATCCGCCTCCATGATCTACTTCTTACCCTCCTCAAGGGAAACATGTTTATCCTCCTTATGGGCAAGCAAATCACCCGGCTTATAATGCTTGGAATCCACCGGGTTATGCAAATGTTTCTTAGCCATCATTGAATTCTGCTTATCCTAGCCAACAACAACCGTATGTAGGAGGACCTACTGGTTACAATTATCCACATAACCCAGTTTATGGTCCTACTGGTGTTCCTATTCCACACCAGTATTGTGAAACCCCCAAAATAAAGAAATTGGACAAAATAATTTAGAATCTAAAAGTGCTAGAAATTTATTTCCGTTTTTAGTAAATTCAGAAATTGGAAAATTTTTGCCAATTATGGAAATTATGAATTTCGAATTTTATGATTGTGATAAATGATTTGACTATTGGGTAGAGTTTTGATTTGTCCCAACTAGCTACTTGACTATGATACTTGTATGAAAAAGGAAAGAAAAGAATATTTTATATTGATTGCAGGAGGACATATGGAGCATCCAGTTGAATTTAGTTGACCATGACTCCATGAGTGGGGACCACATTGAAATTAACTCTGGGATGATTGTTACAAGTGGAAAATCAGTGATTTGGCCAATGGCAGCCCCTAAAAATCAGGGATTTAGAAAAGCTGTGAAAATTCCCCCAAGAGAGGGAAAAGTCCTAGGCAAACTAATAAAAGAGCATATGTGAGGAGGCAGGACACTGCCAAGTATGCTGGGGAAAGACTAAGAAAAATTTTTCTTGTTGTTATGAGCAATACTGTGTGAGTGTGAAGAAAAGGGAATACTACTGATATTCGAAGGACATTTCTGGAGAGGAGATTTGAATTTGCCCTCGTGGATTCATGGTCAGGCTAGGGGGTGAATCGGGCAAGTAGATTTGCTACCCTATTCTATGGTTGGGAGGAACGTGGCTGCTCCCTTCATCTTCCTGTAAAATCTGGTTCAGATATGTAACTCTACCTTACTCTAGTCAAATGATCATGTATTGAAATTTGTTTTACTTCTTTATACGATTTTTTTTCTGGTCGAATGCTGTGGGAAAGATCTAACTGTTTACTTCCGAATAATTGGCTAGAAATGGACCTTTTTATTTAGACTTAATACTGGGTAAATTACTAAGATTTCTGGAATGTATTAACAACAAAATGAATTCTGTAATAGTTACAAATCCCATATAGATTTAATACTGGGTAAATTACTAAGATTTATGGAATGTATTAACAGCGAAATGAATTCTGTAACAGTTACGAATCCCATAACAGATTGTCTTGTTTTAGTTTCCTATGGATGCTACTAATAAACAATGAGCCTTTGCAACTAAGCATACCATTCATAAATCCAACAAGTACATTCTACAACGGTAAAGTATTAATCAACAGACACATAAACCAGTGTAGACAGTAAATCTATATATATATTTATATTACATGCATAATTTGAAATAGAGACGACAGCAAGGGAAGACCCTGTAAGCAAATGTTTACCCACAGTTAAACCACAGGTTCTATCGTATTGACTAGGCTGTGTCTTATTCATGTGAGTAGACCCATAGAGTTTTCATCAATATAAGTAATCAAGAATAGAGGATAAAAGATTACTTGATACGTAACCCAAAGAGTCCTGTAGAGACTTATTTAATAATGATAATAGAAATAGAAGGTATTAAAGAACGAATCATAACGAATAATGATGACCATCGAACCTTCTGGTGCATAGATCTATAAGGAACTTATACGATAAGCGATAACAAAAACAGAAGGAAAATAGTACACGAATTGCATTGAAGCTATCTAATTCATTGGTCAGTAGTTCGTTAAGGGCTTATTTGATCATGATAATTGACAAAGAAGGCAGACAACATATGGGGCGTGAACCCAATTAATAATGAAACTACCTTCCCACTGATAAGCGGATCGATAAAATTTATTCAACATTTCTAACTGAAAGGAACAGAAGGTAAATGACTTGTGGTGCGTGAAACTGAAACTAGTTAATCCTTCAATTGAAACATAAACGAAAAACTAGAATCATCGACCATATTAATTATGGGAAGGGACCAAACCCATAGGCATAATCACTATGCATGGCCGATTTGTTTTGAAAAGGGGTCATACATCCATTAATGAGATTCAATTCTGGAACAAAATAACTATGATAGCCCAAACAGAAAACCAAATTTGTATTATACAGAGGAGAATACTTCAGAGTTCGAAACCCCCAACAGAACTAATACACATCATATAATGAGCACTATATTGTTCTTAACAATCGACGGTATAGTTACGAAAGTCCAACCAGGCACACATTGTGCGATGGTTCGGTACCCCAGAAATCATTTTATACAATTCAGAGCGTACCCCATAACTTGGAATTAACCTCTCAACAGGGTTTGAATCACGACAAATAACTTAGAAAACTGCGTAGGAACCCGAATAGATCTTGTTGAAGCGAGGAGGGCATCCCCATGCTTTGGCATGCCTACACCTACATAGAATTAACGAGAATCATTAAAACAACAACCAAACAGGGTATTGTATTTAAGTTACAGAATAGAAAATGACTAGAACAGGGCCCGTTGAATACTTAACTGAAGCAGAGGGTCTATGCCTCCTGTCGTCTCACTACATCACCTAGACCGAAAGGGAAAGGGGTGTTCGTACCTCCCTGATGGGTACCCTTTCACATCCAGGGGACCATCATTAATAACAGATACCAGAGTATAATCCGAAGGGATATTACAAGAATAACATAAAAATTAAAAGGAAAAAATGATGCATGGTAAACATAAACCTTTGTATATTCAACTTAAATAGATGAGATTAAATGTGTTTGGCAAATGGGAAGAACTTTGCTTCTAAATCGATGCTACCAACTAACACTAAAGCCAACCACAGAAGACCAGGAAAATGATAACAAGAATTTAATGGACTATCCAATTGAGGAGACCAGAAGATAATAACACGGGTTTAACCGAACCAGGAAACAAAAATAACAAGGGTGTAACGGACTATTCAACGGAGGAGAACAAGGAATAATAACAAGGGGTTTAACTGAATAAGTCTCGACTTCATGATAGACATTGTGATATGAGTAATGGATCATTCCTAACAGATCATATTGTGCAGTAACAGGGATAAACTAGAATAGGAGTCAAAACCCTTACAAAATAGAACCTGACTCTTTTTTTCCTAATACAGTACCCTGGAAATAAGACGAAGACATTATCAAAGAACAAAGGTGTGCACAAAACCACAGACAAGGCAGAATGTTTGTTTTAAAAACGTAAATAAAAAGAGAGACGAAGGTAAAACTCACCACACAAAACGACTATTGAAAAGCACCACCAAGAACCTCCATGCACTTAGCACAGAGACTAAATCGTGTACCCCATCCATGAGGCTTGAGCCAACAAAGGTTTTGGTCTGTGACTTTTCTCTATCCTTCACAAAAAAGAAACCTTAACCAGGGTGCGAACGGAATGGCCTGAGACGATGAATGCTCTCTCACCCAAACCAAAAGCCGAATGAGAGTGAAAGGCGCGGGAGTAACTTCCAAATGGAGAAAAAGGAGAGAAGGAGCTTGTACATAGACCATGTGATTATGGCGAAGGTGTCAATGTTTCCTTGGAAGAACACCAGTCGAGCTCTGTGTCGAATAGACATTTCCCCGGGTGTATTAAATTGTGCAGACATGCCTTTAAGGCTTAGTTGCCTTCCACCTATTTTGGTAGCTAAGGGAATTGATGGCAGGGCAATCGAATGAAGGTTTCACTACATCGTTTCATGTCAAATCCAACTACCCTGCATTAAACACCAAAACGGTTTTCCTTGTCATTACCTAATGAGTTGTGTGCCAATGATCATATTCCCCAACCTTTAATAGATTAACCCTCTGCATGCTATAAATTCAAGGTGTAATTTTAGTGGCCGAAGTTAATCCACTATACCTTTGTTTTCTGAATAAGATTAATTTCTCTTTGTAGATTGTATAATGCTACTTACACTTAAGGGATTGGTCGTCTATAGGCCTGGCACCTCTAACCTTGCATTATAGGATAGCAAGACTCTAAGTGGTTATTACTACATGTCTTAGAGTGGCTTTGGAATAAGATAGTGGAAAGTATTGAGTTACCATGAGACAAGTGGTCCCTAATTATAGACATGTTGTAGTATGTAACACTGTATCAAAAGAAGTAGTGACCCTATGTTAATAGGATAGAGGAGCGAAAGTAGTAAGACAAATGTACCTTAGGATAGACAAGTGATTTAACCAACTTTATGTTCCCAAACAAATATATATATATATATATATATATATGTAAATTTTGAGGTACATCACATATGGTATCAGAGCAAAAAGGTGACAACACTGGACCTGAACAGGGCCACAATAGTTTGACAACCCCAAATCTAAGCTGCCTACCATAGTCCTACAAGGATAGAATTGAGTTTGACAACCCCAAATCCTTGAGCGAAGTGTTCAGGAAAGCTCGAATGTGCTACGATCAGTACAAACAGTGGGTAGACTTTCCCAAAGCATGAAAGGATAAGAAACAAGAACGAATGAACCAAAGAAGGAAGGGGAACCAGCTAGATCCTCATCGGAATATAGCAAAAAGTTTTCCGAGAAAAGAATTTCACTCAAACCATCTGAATACACAAGGTAGTGGTAAACCAGTAAACTTGGGAATGAAGAAGTTTGGAGACAACCCCCGCGAGCCATTAAAGTGTTGGGAATGCAGAGAGCCTCATCTAAGGAGGAACTGTCCACGTTTGAGTTCAACAAATAGAACTATTGTTCATAATCTGCAGGAAGCCTCGACAATGGGAGATGTGGGCAGAAGCCTACATTGGATAAATGTAGCCATAGATGGTCAACAAGCTGACCACCAGTCCTCGGTGGTAGAAATTGAAGGTAAAATCAATGATACTCAAATTTATGTTTTAATTGACCCTAGAGCTACGTTAAGTTATATTACACCGAGTGTGGTTGAGTCAAACAAACTTAAGAAACTAAAGCATGCGGAATCATGGCTTGTACAATTAGCGACTGGTACTAAAAGAAAGGTAGCGGACTTTGTTCTGAATTTTTAGTTCAGCTTAGACGGTCAATGTATAAAGACCGATCTAAACATCCTACCATTAGGATCTTACGATATGATTATTGGGATGGACTGGTTGGAACGACACAAAGAAATATTAAATTGCTATACAAAGATGCTTAGCTATAAGGATGATTCTGACACTACCAAGACAGCCCAAGGTATATGGAAACCAGTATCAGTCAGACAAATTTCAGCGATGCAACTAAAGAAATGTATGACAAAGAGATGCCAAGTGTATGCCATCCAAGTCACGAATCTAGCAATAAAGGGGGATACGCCAAAATTGAAAGACTTTGTTGTCCTACGTGATTTCAAAGACATGTTTGTGGATGAGGTACCAGAATTACCCCCTAGAAGCGAAATAGACCTCTCCATAGATCTGTTACTCGGTTCCGCTCCTATCTCAAAGGCGCCTTACTGGATGATTCTACCAGAACTGAGAGAATTAAAAATACAATTATAGGAGTTGTTAGACAAAGAGTATATCAGACTGAGTGTCTCATCTTGGGGAGCACTAGTCCTCTTTGTGAAAAAGAAGGGCGGTACTCTAAGATTATGTATCGATTATAGACAACTAAACGAAATGACTATTAAGAATAAATAGCCTTTACCAAGGATAAATGATTTGTTCGATCAAGTGGGGGTGGAAAAGATCTTTTCAAAATTGGATTTACGCTTCGGTTATCATCAAGTTCGGATAAAAGATGAGGACATAAACAAAACAACATTTCGGACAAGATACGGACATTATGAGTTTGTAGTCATACCATTCAGACTCACTAACGCCCCAGCCACTTTTATGTTCTTAATGAATAGTATTTTTAGTGGGTACTTGGACATGTTCGTGGTAGTATTCATCGGCGACATCCTAGTCTATTCAAAGATAGAGGAGGAACATGAGGAACACTTAAGAATAGTGCTGCAAGCGTTAAGGAAGCACAAACTGTATGCTAATTTCGACAAGTGTGACTTCTACCAGAAAGAGATACAATACCTTGGGCATATAATTTCAGCAGAGGGCATTGTCGTGGATCCAGAAAAGACAAAAGCCATTAGGGAATGGCCGATACCTAAATATGTAGTGGATATACGGTCGTTCATGGGAATCACCAGATATTACTGCCTGTTTATAGAGGGGTTTTCCATGATAGCCTACCCTATCACCTCATTACAAAAGAAAGGAACCAAGTTAAATTGGTCATAGAAGTGTCAAGACATCTTCAACAAAATTAAGGAATTATTGACAACGACACACATATTGAAAGTAGCAAACCTAGATAAAGACTTCACTGTATCCATTGATGCAAGTAAAGAAGGACTAGGTGGTGTCCTATCGTGGGAAGGAAATGTTATCTATTATGAGTCTCGAAAATTAAAAGAACATGAGCGGAATTGCATCACCCATGAATTGGAGTTGGCAGCAGTAATACATGCTCTAAATATGTGGTGACACTACATAATGGGCAAAAGATTCCTATTATTAACGGACAACAGCGGGGTGAAATATTTGTTTAACCAACCAGATCTTAACGCAAGGCAGGAAAGGTGGTTAGCTTTCTTGAGCGAATTCGACTTTGAGGTGAAACATATCAAGGGAAAGGAAAATAAAGTAGCAGACGCCTTAGGTAGAAGAATCCATGGGTTATTTGAAATGAATACTAGAAGGGTAGAAAGTGATCTTGAAGAAAGAATAAAGGCGACAGGTATTGATGACGAAAACTATACTAAAATAATGGTAGAATTACCGAAAAACACCGCGAACTCAGATAAACTAGATCTAAGTATCGACAAGAAGGGACTGTTACGATTTAAAAATAGACTTTACATACCAGATTCAGCAGGGTTAAAATTAACAATCTTGGACGAAGTGCATAAGAAACCATATTCTGGCCACCCAGGTTACCAAAAAACGATAACAACACTTAGAAAACTATTTTATTGGCCTAGTATGAAGGGAAAAACAACAGAATATTTGGCAAGGTGCCAAGATTGTCAGTAGGTTAACATTAAACACCAGCATCCAGCCATCCTATTACAGCCATTGCCAGTACCAAAATGGAAATGGGAGACTATATCACTTGACTTCATAACAGGTTTGCCAAAAACTTAGAAACAAAATGACTCCATCATGGTGGTTATAGATAAACTCAGTAATTATGCACACTTTATTCCTATAAAGTCTACTTTTAAATCTATAAAAAATGTTGAAATATTCATGAAAGAAATCTTTACACTGCAGGGTATTCCTAAAATGGTGATTTCAGATAGAGACGTAAAATTCACATCCACCTTTTGGAAAGAATTGTTTGTAGGGCTCAATACTAACTTAAATTTCAGTACAAGTTATCATCCACAAATGGATGGATAGACCGAAAGGACAAACCAGATCGTGGAGGATATGCTCTGCATGTATGTGAGAACAAAACCAAACAAGTGGGAAGACTATCTACACTTGGTAGAATTTGCATATAACAATGGGTACCAAACTTCGGCTAAGTTAAGCCCTTTCTAAATACTGTACGACAAAAAATGTATGATGCCAATCAGCTGGGATAACCCGACTAATAGACTTATGTTAGACCCAAAATGCTCTAAGAAATGGAGAACATGGTTAGAAAGGTACAACAGAACTTGAAGGAAGCACAGGACAGACAGAAGAGTTACGCAGACCAGAAAAGACGACACTTGGAATTTCAAGCAGGAGACCATGTTTATTTGAAACTCAAAGCCCGAAAAAGCTCGTTGAAATTAAGGAAATGTGCCAAGTTGGCACCTAAGTTTTGTGGGCCCTTTGAGATACTAGCTCGAATTGGACCCGTGGCATACCAACTTGCACTTCCAGCTAATCTAAGAATTCATAATGTATTTCATGTTTAATTGTTGAAAAAGTATATTCATGACCCTACTCATATAATTGATTGGAACTTGGTGCAGGTGGAACCCGAAGGAAAATTCTAGGTGGAACCCCTGTGCATTCTAGATCGGAGAGAAATAGCACTTCGGAACAGAGTCGTGGCTCGGTAAAGGTGCAATGGAAGCACTTTAGTCCGGAGGAGGCCACTTGGGAATTAGAGGGAGACTTGACAAAATCTCATCCAATCCTATTCTAGGAAAGGAATGAACACTGAGGACAGTGTTTTATTTAAGGGGGAAAGGATGTGACATCCCCAAAATAAAGAAATTGGACAAAATAATTTAGAATCTAAAAGTGTTGGAAAATTATTTCTGTTTTTAGTAAATTCCGAAATTGGAAATTTTTTTCCAATTATAGCAATTCTGAATTTTGAATTTTATGATTGTAATAAATGATTTGACTATTGGGCAGAGTTCTGATTTGTCCCAACTAGCTACTCAACTATGACACTTGTATGAAAAAGGAAAGAAAAGAATATTTTATATTGATTACAGGAGGACAAATGGAGCAACCATGTTGAATTTAGCTGACCATGACTGCATGAGTGGGGAACACATTGAAATTAACTTTGGGCTGATTGTTACAAGTGGAAAATTGGTGATTTGGCCAATGGTATCCCCTGAAAATCAGGAATTTAGAAAAGCTAGGAAAATTCCCCCAAGAGAAGGAAAAGTCCTAGGCAAACTAATAAAAGAGCATATGTGAGGAGGCAGGACGTTGCCAAGTATGTTGGGGAAAGACAAAGAAATTTTGTTCTTGCTATTATGAACACTACTGTGTGAGTGTGAGGCAAATGGAATACTACTGATATTCGAAGGACATTTCTGGAGAGGAGATTTCAATTCACCCTTATGGATTCATGGTCAGGCTATGGGGTGAACTGGGCAACTAGATTGGTTGCACTGTTCTATGGTTGGGAGGAACGTGGTTGCTCCCTTCGTCTTCCTGTAAAATCTGGTTCAGATATGTAACTCTACCTTACTCTAGTCAAATGATCATGTATTGAAATTTGTTTTACTTCTTTATACGATTTTTAGTCAAATGATCATGTATTGAAATTTGTTTTACTTCTTTATACGATTTTGTTTCTAGTCGAATGTTGTGGGAAAGATCTAACTATTTACTTTCGAATAATTGGTTGGAAATGGACCTTTTTATTTAGATTTAATACTAGGTAAATTACTAAGATTTCTGGAATGTATTAACAGCGAAACAAATTCTGTAATAGTTACAAATCCCATATAGATTTAATACTAGGTAAATTACTAAGATATCTGGAATGTATTAACAACGAAATGAATTCTATAACAGTTATGAATCCCATAATATATTGTCTTGTTTTAGTTTCCTATGGATGCTACTAATAAAAAATGAGCCTTTGCGACTAAGCATACCATTCATAAATCCAACAAGTATATTCTACAATAGTAAAGTACTAATCAACAGACACATAAACCGGTGTAGACAGTAAATATATATATATATATATATATATATATATATATATATATATATATATATATATATATATATATATAT
>CBVK0100543213.1:0-17806 GCA_900067695.1 Picea abies | reverse complement strand
ACTAGGAGTTAATCATGGGTTAAGTTGTTGCAATAAGAAAATAATTAAAAGTAAAGTAGTTGCAACTAGAAGTGGAGAATTTACTATTTGTAGCAAAGTGGGTTAGAAATGGACAAGTGGTTAGAAGTGGGATAACCCTAAAAGAAGGAAATTGGGTTAATTTGGTTAGAAGGTAATCCCTTAAGGAAGCTACATGGAAGTATAAATAAAAGATAAATGCATGGAAGTATAAATAAGAGATAAATGCTCTCCTATTTTCACCTATTGAGCACATTGAATATCTATTATTGTGTAAGGTTTATTGCAGGCACTCATTGATATATCTAAAGTTACGCAAGTCTGAGGTATCACGAAGAGTTGATGGTGAAAGTTTCAGAATTGTAGAAAACACTGGAAAAAAACCCTATGTTCTGAGGCGTATGTAGGCTAACAATACAATAGGGTGCGTACATATGTAATATAACAGTATAATAGGGTGTGTACATATGTGGGTTAGTAGTATAATAGGGTGCGTACATGAGAGTAAAGCCATAGAACTTGAGAAGATAAAGAAGCCAAGTCTCTAGATTCTGAGAGCAAGCTCCCAGGAAGGTCTACAATGATAAGGTACATCAAATGTATCCATTGGTTCAAAAGGTATGTCTTATTTCTATGAGTAGTTGGATTTTGTTGTATACATGAGAAATGTTTATGGGGGTTTGAGGATTTTGCCTAGAGAGATTATTGGCTGCATGGGACCTTCTATATAAGTCAGATATACAGAAATATAGTTCTAGTATAATCAATATTTATCATTGATATATCTTTATAGTGTTGAGGCACATCTTGTATTTCTTGACATATTGTCAAGGGTTCTTGTGATACACGGTTGAGAGCTCATATTTGAGAATTGGTTGATGTATTGAGAGGTTGAATATCATAAAGGGTTTAATATCTAGTTCATGTGAGGGTTATTATAATTATTCATGATTGCACACACTTATATGGCACATGACTAGAGAAAGATAAAGATACTTTGGGTAAAGGATATGTATGAGCATGTATTCATAGGGTACAATTATAGTCTAGACACAGTCACAAGTTGTAGGTTGATGTGAAAGAGGTTGCAGAGGGTCAGAATTGTTTAGAAGAGAGAAAACCCTAGTTTTCAAAAGGCATAAGTAGGATGCATCACAGCTAGGTCGTGTACATACGAAGGTTGTAGTATAGATAGGGCATGTACATACACATGCTGCATAATAGAAAGGTCATGTATATGTGGTTTTTGGTTGGTATAGGATTAGTTTAGGTACATGTTGATTATGGGGAAGTGGTACATGTTGGCTATAGGTTAGTGGTACATATTGGTACAGGTTTACAGTGGTATATCTCACAGTGAAAATGTGGCTGTGTTTTCTTCATTTAACACTTATATTTCAGGGTAGTTGGATGGGGAAAGGATAGGTGGTTATAGCCACCTTTCGGTTGTATCTGGAGAACATAGGGGGTTGAAGCCTACTTCTGGTTGTAGCCAGAGAATTGGGGAGTTGTAGATTCCCTCAAGTTGTAGCCTGAAAATATAGGGGATTAGAGATTCCTTCCAGTTGCAGTTGGAGAAAAAAGGAAGTTGGTGCTTCCAATGAATGTAATTCTTAAATAAATATAATAAAAAACATTATGTGGTTTTCTCCCGCATTAGGTTTCCACATAAAAAAATACTGGTGTATTTTTGTTGGCACAAGGCCAGACCTAGGGTTCAACGCTTTAACAATGCACAAAAAAACCCTAACTACCGACCCTTTCGACAACACCTGAGAAGTAGATGCAATCTCACCCGAGGTAGAGGTAGGGGGGTTTGCAAGACTCAGGTGTCTACAACCTAGATGGGACACATATATGTGATTATAACACTTAAGAGAGCACTTAGCCAACAATTAGATTATGATTCTCATATACATCATAGATCAAACCCTAAGTATGGAACAACACAATAATAATTAGATCAAACAATTTCAATCATTAGGCACTTAACATCAACTCAGATCTAGCATTCATTTATCATCAGTAGAGCACTAAGCATCCATACATCTATCCAAAATATACAAGATCAGTGCACTAAGCATATAAACAACATGAACAACATTGCACAAAGCACATCAACACATGATATACGTGGTTCACCCTAGTGTGGGGATACATCCACCAATATTCTTCTTCTTCTTCTTTATTAGTCTTCGAGCTATTACATTCTTCTACTCCTGTGCACAAAGCTACATAGCCAACTTCGCAAAGGAAAGGAGATCTATGTGCACCTCTCCAGATCCTCCTTCCCTAGATTAGGTCCAGGCATAGAGCCAACTCCTCAATATCACAAAGCCTTACATAGTTTATGCACAAAGCCTCTTACAATCTCTTGCACTAAGCCAACACTGACAACATATGGTGCACATAATCCACTACAATAACATATATTGAACTACTCTTACATTTCTTAGCTACTTATTTATAGATTACAAAGAGGCCTAAACATGGGTAAACCCATGGGTTGACATCCCATACCCGTTACATAAACCCTAATAACCCCAAAAACCCACAAAATAGGTGAGATCCCGCGATCTCAGCTTCGCCTGGGCACTCCATCTTCGACCATCTCGTTGAAGTCCTAAAAATGGTCAAACATAGCTAATGTTTTCCACAAAACTTGGTCAAGGGCCAATAGGCCCCCAACACTCACCTATGACTCGTCCCAAGTCACTCAGATCTAGGAAATAATGCTTCAAAGGCCTCGAGCTTAGCTCGAGCTGCCTCAAATTGCTGCTTCGCCAAAGCCTCCTGCTCAATGAACTCCTGAATTACTTGCTCGGTGACAGGCCCTTCCAGGTTTCCACTATTGTGACCACCTGTTCCAGCTATGAGCCTTGTCCTTTGATCTCTTCAAAAAGCGTGTAGGATTCATCCTGCACTGGTTGGAGTCTCTGTGTCACTTCCATGACTTTTCTATGGATAGCAGTAATCTACTACTGGACTATGCGCTTCTCATACGATCTCTTCATCTTCTTAACTATAGTAAGAAACTACATCTGTGCCTGCACTATGGATGCCTTCTCTTGTGCTTCCTGGAGTTGTGATTCCAATGTCTTTAGCTTTGGGTCTTCTGCAAGGCACTCATAGGTATGTGCACTTCGAGCACTTAATTGTTTACACTCTAAGGCCAACGTCTTGATCCTTCTTACTGCATCCCTGGTAGCTTCCTCCCTCCAATCGCGCATTTCTTGCAAAGTGCGAGGTACTTCTTGGAGCTCTAACTCGGCTACTCTTGCTTGAAGTTGCTGAATGGCCTCAGTGAGCTTCCCCACTTGTATCTCGGCTGATTCTTCTTCCTCCTGTGCCAAGCCTGACATAGAGAAAATTTCTCTAGTTACTTCTTCTTTGACCATAATCTTCTATGCAAGCAACTGGTCTTTTTCTTTCTGCAGCTTCTCTTTGTCCTCCTCGAACATCAACTTGATTTCATCTTTCTCCTGCTGGGAAACTCGAAGTTTCTCTAAGACCTCCTCCTTTTCTTGCTTTAAGGCCTTTGTGGCTTGTTCCTTCTCTTCTTGGGCTCGAAGAAGTCAAGCCTCTGTTGCATATTCTAGCCTGCACTTTCTGATGAAGAAGGCATAGTAGGTACTGCATGGCTTGAATGGATAGATTGTTGTATGTCCCTGAGCTCCTTTTCTATTCTTTCATACATCAACTCTTGTTTTTCTCCATGTCTCTATAAGATGTCTTCTGAAGCATCCTCTACAGCTATGATGATTAGATCAATATCATCCACTGTGAGCACATTCTTTGATTGAGGCTTGTTGGCGCAGGCCTTCTTTCTTGCCGAAGGTTTCTCGAGGGAAACCTTCCTCTTCTGCGATGTTTCGAATGTAGTGAGGGGATCCTTTGGTGGTTTCAATTTGCCTTTTTCTTGTTTGTCTCCTTCTTCCCCTCCTTATTTTTGGTTCACTTCCCCTCCTCCTCCTCCTATGGGTGAATCAAGCCTACTCTCTTTCGATGCGTTGTCCTTATCATCACTTTCTATGTCCCGCACTGCCTCCTTTTTCTTATTTTTCTTTGTGCTACTCTATCCATCATACTCAGTCTGGGTGACCAAAGGAATTTCTATAATGTCGGGGTCAAAGAGTTTTTCATCTTTGACTGGTACAAGGAATTTGGTTGGCCATTCCTTAGTGGTATCTTGCATGTCTTCGTCGGTCAATTTATAATATGATTGCAACTCCTCCTTACTTTCATCCCTGCACACAGTGATGTAGATGAAGTGTCGATCTATGCAGAACTTTGCTAGCGGCCTGTATGTGTGCAAAGTGTTTGGGGTCATCCGTGGGAATGCTTGAATGGAACGCTTCAACTATAGGTAGTAAGCGTGGAACACCGTGTTTGATTTCCACTTCTTCGCCATATCACTCATATACCACAAGGTGGAGAACATTGTGGGTAATGGATCCGATGGCTTGAATTCTAGGAAGGCTTCTCCTTTTGACATTTTTCAAGCGACAAATGCGATCAATATCAGTAGCCAACTAAAGTGAAACTCATACCCTTGATCTTGTGCTTCACGACAGTCCTTGTCCAACTCATTGACAAGGTAGATCGCCTAGTTCATCTGCATTCCTTCGACACACTTCCCTTCAAGGTCGACTACAAATATGGTGACTTGCATTGACCAATTCTTTTTGATGAGCTTTCCAGCTATAAGATGACAAGCTAGGTGCACTTCTCCATCCTGGATGGAGGCTACCTTGTAGCCTCACTTTCCCTTCTCCACATCGCCATAGTCTTATTTTATACACTGTGCCAGGGAACGATCTACAACCTTCCCTAGGTGGAAATGCCAAGGGTCTGGTCCCTGCATGCTCAATCTAGTGATGAGGTGGATCAACGCCGGATCCACAGTGATGCACCTATCAAGACATCAATACCCTCCATGGTAGCACAACAGGAGGAGTTTAACGCAAGCGTTAACCTCTTAATGTCGAGTGAAGTGGGGGATATTCATTACATTCTGGATCTTCGATCTCACGATCACCTTAATCCAAATCTAGGGAACTATCTTGGGCTTCTTCCCAGTCATCTTCGTCAAGTACCTATGTTGTGCGAACATCGCATAGTTCTTCTGCTCTCCGAGGTTGAAGTCGCTGATCTTGAGAGCTAGTATCAATCCCAATTGAGGTCCGACTGTGCATATCCCCTTTGAGAGGTATGCAGTGATCAACATGTTCTCAAAGTCACGTGAGACACTGTCATGGCTAATGGCGCCATCCAGAGGTGGGATGTAGTCAAGGAATACTGAGGGGATTTGCTTTGCGTTAGACAAATCATCGCGATGCTTGCTTCTTTTCTCAGTTACAGATCGGCTAGACTAACGTCCATTCGATGGGGATGCTTGCAATCCTCCAGTAAAAGATTCCTATATTCCAATAGACATGACTTTCTCATCCATGAGGTCAAGCAAAATCTCCTATACAAACTTCTCTAGTGCGCTATGCTCGCCCGACATTCACACTTGTAATAAAATCGGGTAGGTGCGAAGACAACAAGTTAATCAAATGGATGGTGAGGTCTAGACAACACAATGTGGTATGCAATCAATTCTCTGTTAGCTTAGATATCTTGGTTTACAAAACATGGTCCCGACGTAGCATTCGACGGGTTAAATAAGAAATGACATAACTGATTCTTCCAACGGGTGGGAGTGCCTTAATCAATGTGTTTCCATTCATTATGGAGTGGTCCCAATGGTCCAATGGTAGTGTTACCTGAAATAACTGCATTTCTAACCATTCTAGAGCTTCATTCCAATGGTTGGGATGCCTCCAACGGTCATATAGCTTCATTGAGGTGAAGTGCCACTCTACACGGTTCTTCTATTCGGATGAAGTTCGAGTTTTGCAAGCTTGCCTTCTGTGAAGTATTCTCTAGAACTTTCTGTAGCTTTTATAACCTTTCTTTCCTTCTTCCCTGTGATTTGAGCTTCTCTTACATTTTCTGGGATCCTCTTTCCATTTTTATTCTTATCTTCTCCTAGTAAAGTGACTTCTCCCTGGTGATGGTCTTTCAAAGGGTTCAAAGGAAATACCTCTTTTCTTACTATTTCTAGGGTGGATGCACGTCTTTCCTACATGGATAGGTTCTTTAAGCCTTCTTGCGTTCTTTCATATTCAATAACTAATTCTTTGACTCTTTGTTGCTTCGACTTATCCTCTTGTTTTCCCATAAGTTGCTCTATTTTTCTAGCCATGATGTCCCTTAATTATTGATTTTTCTATTCTATAGCTTCTTTCTCTGCTTTCCTTCAGATCTGATCTTTCTCAATCTATGTCTTCCCTAACAAAAGTGCAAAAGGGGGGCCATTCTCAACAAAATTAATGACTTCAAACTCTGCTTTAGTCGATGTTCCATGAACAATCGTAGGTACATTAGTAATTCTTTCACATAGGGTTATCATCTTTCCTTTAAATAAACCTATCCTTCCCAATGAAGAAACCATAGCAGGCTTTCCCAAAATTTCCCAAGTGCTTTCTGGCATAATATTCACTTGTGTTTCTTCATCCAAGACACAGTGTACGTTGAAGTCTCCTATTCTTGTTTCTATTCACTGCTTCTCTTTTAAGATCTCTGGGAATCTGGTGTCTCTATGATCATTCAATGTCACTTTCAACTATAATAACATAGTATATGATTCTTTCTGGTTCTTTAACATATCCTTAGCCTCTTGACCTTCTTCGTGGTTTTCTTGTCTCATGTTCATCTTTTCAACTTTAGCAACCATTCTTGGACAATCCAAAATGTCATGACCAACATATTTACAACAAAGACAAAGAGGACCTATACCAAGGCATTCCTTTGCAATATGTCCCAGTCTTCTGCAATTATAACACAATGTCAATCCTCTCTTTATTTTAAACAATCCCTAGCCTTTCCTATACTATGCACTGGTATCACAGTGATGGTCCTGCAATCTACAATAATTCTTTCTAGGTTCCTGCATCCATTTATTAGTCCAAAAATTCTTTCTATGCATAAGAATAAAATATATTTCACTATCTCTATCAAATTTATTCATATCAAATCTTTCTTCTAGATGTGCCCTAGTTTGCAGACTAGGACAAAATTTGTCAAACATACCTAGATTCATACTTTTGAAGAAAATTTTTCCAATTATCTTACCTTTACCGGAGCACAAAGATTTATTATCTTACCTATTTTCTTCAGATCGACTTTCTTTCTTTCTTTCTTAGCACAGAGCTTCAAGTAGAATACTGCACACTACAACAACATATATACGCATAGATCTTTCTATTTTATTTAGTTCCCAACAATCACAATTTCAAGTCTCGACAACAGAACCATTTGTTGGCAGAGGGGCAGACCCAAGGTTCAATGCTTCAACAACTCACCAAAAAAACCTTAACTACAGGCCCTTTTGACAACACCTGCGAAGCAGATGCAGTCTGACTCGAGGTAGAGGCAAGGGGGATTACAAGACTCATGTGTCTACAACCTAGCTGGGACACAGATCTATGATTACAACACTTAAGAGAGCACTTACCCGACAATTAGATTATGATTCTAATATACATCGCAGATCAAACCCTAAGTATGGAACAACACAGTAATAATCATATCAAACACTTTCAATCATTAGACACATAGCATCAACTCAGATCTAGCATTCATTTATCATCAATAGAGCACTAAGCATCCATACATCTATCCAACATATACAAGATCAGTGCACTAAGCATATAATCAACATGAAAAACATTCCACAAAGCACATCAACAAAAGATATACGTGGTTCACCCCAGTGTGGGGCTACATCCACCAGTCTTCTTCTTCTTCTTCTTTACTAGTCTTTGAGCTCTTACATTCTTTTGCTCCTGTGAACAAAGCCACAAAGACAACTTTGCAAAGGACAAGAGATTTGCATGCACCTTGCCAGATCCTCCTTCCCCGGATTAGGTCCAGGCATAGAGCCAACTACTCAATAGCACAAAGCCTTACACCATTATGCACAAAGCCTCTTACAATATTTTGCACTAAGCCAACACTGACAACATATGGTGCACATAGCCCACTACAATCACATAGATTGAACTAATCTTACATTTCTTAGCTACTTATTTATACATTACAAAGAGGCATAAACATGGGTAAAACCATGGGCCGACATACCATACCCATTACATAAACCCTAATAACCCAAAAAGCCCACAAAATATGTGAGATCCCGCGATCTCAGCTTCACCTGGGTGCTCCATCTTCAACCAGCCTGTCAAAGCCCCAAAAATGGTTAAACACAACCAATGTTTTCCTCAAAACTTTGTTAAGGGACAACAATTGTATATGTGTATTATTGTTCATTTTCTAATGGTTTATTTACTCCGTACCTATTGATGATAATGCTATATTGATCACAAAGATGAATAACACTTGCATATTGTGGTTAAAAAGGATTATTATTTCTCTATTACTAATTCACCCCCCTCTCAGTAATCCAACATGTTTTTCCTCTCCTCTTACTTCCTAAAAATTAGCACACCCCCTCTACTTGAACTACCTTCCTATTTTCTCCCATGCATGTTTGAGTCTCATAATTCCCAAAGATTATTGTACTTGACCCATGTTATCATAATCAAGTGAGATGGACCTCTCACCCACCTCTTACATGAGTTCAACTGTACAATTCCCATCATGCGTGTACATATCCCATCCTCTCATAACTAGGGAGGTGACCTCTCCCACTAACCCCTTACATGCAATCAATGATTGGGAATTTAATAAGTCAAAGGGAAAAATTAATCACAAAAATAATTTAGAAAGGTGGCATGGACTTTAGGCATCTAAAATTTCTCTCAACCCCTTTGTCCCCCTCTTTTTTGGAATCATAGCCCTCAATGGTATTCTCCCTCTCATATCACATCTAGTGATGTGTTATTATTTAATCAGTGTATGTACATATTACAACACTAGGCTCTTTGACCTAAAATCATTACAGTCTCTCCAACCCAAATCATATTGTCTCACCATCCTATTTAACATATGTACATATATATTGCAATTCTTTGGGCTTAAAACTAGGGCATTACATTCCCCTTCCCTTATTTTTTCACTGTCCTCGGTGCACATCACCATATATATATATATATATATATATATATATATATATATATATATATATATATATATATATATATAGAGAGAGAGAGAGAGAGAGAGAGAGAGAGAGAGAGAGAGAGAATTTTACATTGATATATTCAATAATTCCATAGTTTGATGAATTATGTAGCAATTCCAACTAACAATCTCTCATTCCCCTTAGTCTACACAACCCAAGGAAGTGTACCCCCTTCTCTACTCCACAGTCCCTTAGGCTATCCCACTTCCATTTGTTAGGGACCTAACCTCCCTAACCCATCACTTAGGTAAAATAATACATTTTCCATTTAATAAGGGAAAACATTACTTAATAAGGCCTATTTAATAAATGTGAACAAGTCATTATAAGAAGACCTAATAGAAGCTTCTGCTTCTAGAAAAATCTTCATCTAGAATTTTCTTTAGAAGATAGAATTAGTATAAATAAGAGTAGGAGGCATGAGAAAGCCTTGTATTGAGAATTATTCTAATAGAGTGTTGCTCTGCTAGAGGTTTTCCTCTCGAAGAGGAAAGTGAACATCGATTTTTATCAATAAATTTATTTGGTTGTGGTTCTCTACTTTTTGTTGTTTCGGTGATATTTTCTGTAGTATTTTTGTTTTCTTCTTAATATAATAGATATGATACCTAACAAGTGGTATCTGTTAGCACTCTGTAAATTTTGTCTGGATGATAGAAAAACGACAGAGGTAACTATTTCAACCTACTTTAGATCCAAAGCACTAGCCTGCTCAACTCAAAGAGGACTCTCTCGTGTCACTTGATATTTCTTTGGTAATCGGTGGCTAGATTTTGTTTTTTTGTGGGGTTTTAATAAAGTTGTTGGCAAGGAAGTGGAGGAACACTCAGGGCTACAGACTCAAAATCCTGAAAGTGAATGAAAACAATAACCAGCCGGTAGAATTCTCCATAGGATAAAGGCTAAATGAGGCGATGAATCTGAGTTATAAATCGAGTTTAAGCAGAGTGTAGGAAGAGAGAGAAAACAAATAACTACATCAGAGCATTACTAAAATGAATTCTGAATTTGTTAGGAAGAAATTTACAAAGTTTAAATTTCTTAAGCCATGAGCATCATAAGATGAATTCTGGGCCCTTTACTCTTCAATTTAAACAGAAGGAAATGAAAATGGAATAAAAGAACACATGAAATACATACAATGAAGGAAGACCAAGCTCATATCACCACCATTAGAATCTTTTCATAGAGACTTCAAAATATTTTTCATATATATTCAATTCAGCTTCAGAAAGTTACAATAGAATTAGAAACAACCAAAAGGGTGCCCTTGCACTTCTGCCAACATTAATTCATTCATAACTTCTAGTATTTATACAATTCGATTACAATCGCTGAAACCGAAACGTTTCAGCATCTAAAACTAACTATAATAATTTAAACTGGCACTCTCAACATATGAATCAATTTACAATGATTAAACAAAAAATGTTTCATAGACTAGGGATGGATCTCTCTGTCTGTTCAGCTTCCTTTGTGCCATCTGTCTCGCTTTGATCTCCTGTCAAACTTGCCAGTTTGGTGACACCTGGAAGTTACTTACTGGTCCCGAGAAAATTGCATTTCGTCCTACCCAACCACACGATCTCCTTCCATTGTGAGTCAGAAGGAATATCGTAATCCATAATTTCTTTTATCAAAATTTCTAGATCAATGCAAGTAGCATAAGACATAGTCGACAACCCGATCTTCACTGTTTTGAACTGATTCAAAATTTCAAAGTCTACAGCCAAGTGTTCCACCAAACTATGTCCCTTTAGGCTCTCTTCCAGGTCTTCAAATATTGAATGATCCATTCTACACTGAGTGAGGAGAGAATTGTATTCTTCTTGATTGTATAATTTCCCTTTACCATCCAAAAATGGTGGGAGCCCCTTGATAAACAATTGTTCAAATGTATCCCTAAACTCCTGTATACTCTATTCCGTTTGCACAAGTTTGGTTTGAACTGATTTGAGAAAATTGTGTTTAGCGATGATCCTCCTGGCCCAAATGATCAGTGCAGTTCTAGATTTTACACCAATTGTCTTAAGATCAATAGTGGGCACATAATTCAACAAATCAATAATGTTCTAGTCCCATTCCGAGGGATTTTTCGCCAATGTCTCATTAACGACAGTACACCTTCTTCGGGCAGTGACAACCGTGTTGTCTTTGTCATTTATAAAATTCAGATAAACCCTGAACTTAGCAACTTCGACAACAAAAATATCCCAGATTACATGTTTATCTCCTTGAAAAAGTCCTTTACCCTTCAACCTCGTTTTCAGCTTGTTCACCCTCTCTTGCAAATCTTGATTATCCCTTTGAAATTGGGCCATATTTTCTTCCTTCGTTTTCATCTCTCACTGCATCTTTTCTATGACCTCCTTAAGGCTCTTGATCTCCCCTGTATTTAATCTTAATTGGGACATAGCCTGAGCTAGTCCATCAGTGCTTGACCCATATTCTATATTAGAAGGTACAATAACAACCATATATGATGTTGCTACCTGTCCTTGTGACCAATTCTCTTTCTCTTTTCCTAGCTGCAACACTTTAGCTTTGTAATTTAGTGCTTCTTGTCTGAATGTCTCCTTTTCTTGCTCTAGAGCATATAGCTATGTTGTCTATGGATGTTCTATGGAGGACATATTAAACTTCTTCTTTAGGATTTGTATCATCTTCTCTTTCTCATCTAAAGAAGCCTTTACCCCTTGAGGGCCTTCAGATTCCAATCTTTTGACCCGTGTCTACCAGGATTTGTTGTATGCTTTCTCTTGCTTCAATTGTCCATCCAATTTGAGTGCATGTGTTGTCAGTCTTGAAACCCTTAGAATCAAACTTAGGTATTCTGAATATAGCATGTTATTGACATTCCTGTGGAACTTTACTTTGTCTGGGGCACCAATATTTTCATAATGCATCTTGATTTCAGACACTTTTTCATCATCTACCACTTCTATGTTAAATGCCTTTCTTTCCACATCCCTGACCGAGAATAGGGAAGCCTTATGTTGGGAGATACTCTCTACCTCAAGCAATAAGTCTCTTATTTCACTATTGGCCATAATTCCCTTCACAACATACTGGTTCATTAAGTCTTCTTTAGATTGGTAGACTGCCCCAGGTGTCTTGCTAAACACATGTTTCTTGTTGTTGAAAACCCTTGAGCTGCTTTCACTTTGTGGCATGGTTCCTGTACCAGCCTCTTCATTCTTGGTTACACTTTCCATCATCTCCATGCTTGCTTTCACTTTAGGTTCTTCTTCTTCCGAGTCCAGTATCTGAGAGGATGGTGTGATTTTCATTTTCTTGAGAATATTTTGCTGACTACTGGCACCCAGTGCCTCTGAACTACTCCTCTTGTTATAAATACTCATCTTTGGAGCTTTAAAAATCAACCTTGGGGAAGTTTTCTGTGTCTGGATTTGCTGAGGGGAAAACTTTGTTTGTTGTGTCTGATATATCTGAGTCCATGTCAATTAGGGATTCTTCTTTAGAGGTGAGGTCTTGCTTTGTTATGGATAAAATGATAGGTTTCGTGGAAATAATGAAAAATAGCTATGAATCAGTGGAGAATGCTTGAATCTGGTTCACTGTTGAGCTTCAGTGTCAAATGGAGCATTTGCACCAATTTTCTAACGTTTGAATGCTTTGAAATATCATAAAATAATGATAGGGGCCCTCCTTTTATATGTGCTTTTCGATATCGGGGGTGGGGAAAAATGGTTTTGGGTAGACCACTTTTCACCTCGATATGCCTCTGATGGTTCCACGTGTCCACAAAATGAAACCGTGGTATTTTCCCCAACCCGCCCTCGAACAATTATCTTACATGCCACTTCATCGTCTGATATGTGTCCTGGCCATCGATCTGAGTCACTTCAAGATCTGCGGTCCGTCGGGTCTCATTACTTCCCGATATCGAGGGTGAGACAAAATGGTTTCAGGAAGACCGATTTTTACACCAATATGCCTTTGATGGCATCACGTGGCCATGCATCAAAACCATGGTATTTTCCCTGGCTCGATCTCACATAAGTAAATGTTGTGCTAGTTCTCCGCGCGATATGGTTTCTGACCATTGATCTGTGGTGTCTGAGATCTATGGCTCACCGGGTCCCATCACTCTTGTATCTCTGCTAGATTTATCCACATTCCTCCATATGTGACCCTATCCTCCAAACTATCGTGCCTCCATACCGATGTAGCTCCTTGCTAAATTCCCAAGACTTGGATCCTATTTGAAAATTGTTATGGTGATAACATAGGCTCCAACTGGGGATGCTATCCTCCCTACGAGATAGCAAAGAACTGTAGACCAAGTGCCTACCCATTGGTATGTGTTCTATTCGTGTGATTTGAATCCGCTAGTCTTTATTCAAAAAATCAAAATCGCCCAACATAACTCATGGCCTTCACCTCGGGCTTCAACTATGTTATTTTTATTCCAACTTCTTCATGTGCAAAGAAAAACACAAAATAATTATGTAAAATGAATGGAAGGGGCAATGACGTTTAAACGATATAGTGCTTGAGGAACTTGCCATTCACAGGCCCTCCTCCAATGAGGTCTCCATTATTCTCTTGTAGTATGTAGGTGTTACTTCCATGATATGCTGCAATTTCGAATGGGCCCAGCCATAGGTGATCAAATTTCCCATGTTTTCCCTTATCTTCATTTATGGCGTTCCATTTTAATACCAAGTCCCCCAGCTTGAAGTCGTCCACCTTGGTATGTATGTTGAAATCCTCTTTGATCTTGTCTTGGCGCGCGTGGGCATTTTTGAAAGGTCTCTCTTTGGTTTGTTGTACACTGATGAGTTCATCCTTCCTTCTTCATGTGGCATCTGTCTCTGCATATTGCTCCTGCAATAGTTTCATTACGGGAAACCCAAATGTAGTAGGAAAAATTGCTTCAGTTCCATAGACGATCTGGAAAGGGGATGTAGAAATGGATCTCTTTGGGGATATTCTGTCAGCCCACAATGCATGGATGAGGTTTTTGTGCCATGCCTTTTTATTTTCTTGTAGTAGTTTTTTGATTATTATGACTAAGCTTTTATTCAAAGACTTAGCCAACCCATTCCCTTGGGGGTAGTATGATGTAGAATGACCAAGGGTGATGTTGTAATCATTGCATATTTTTTCTATTTTATTAGACTCGAAATTTGTCGCATTATCTGTTATGATCTTAGCTGGGCACACAAACCTGGACATAATATTTTCTTCTAAAAACTAGATGATAACATTGTCTGTTGCCTGCTTGGTGGGAATTACCTCAATCCACTTAGTGAAATCTATTGCTGTCAAAATCCACCTATGTTGAGAAGAGGATTGTGGATGTATTTCCCCTATAAATTCAAGGCCCCATTGTTTGAAAGGAGCTTCCATCAAAATGGGTTTTAAAGGCAGAGAATACAATTTTCCTTTCCCATAAAAAATTTGACATTCATGGCACTTTGAAACTTCTTTATAAACGTCGGGAAAAATGCTAGGCCAATAAAATACGGCCCTCAAAATTTTATGCACAGTTGTCTTCCAATAATGATGACCTCCACAGTCACCCTTATGGAATTCTTTGATGGTTTTCTCTGTTTCTTCTATAAAAAAACTCAATAAAATCCCCCCTGGATCTTTCCAATATAGAGATTCATTCACTATACAAAATTTTTTTGCCTTCATTTTCAAGAATCTGGCTTTTGTTTTACTAAATTCAGGAGGAGCCTGCAAATTTTTCGACACAAAGATGATATCTGCATACCATGTAGAGTCAAGAAATTTCTGGGATATTTGTGGAGTCGCCTTTTCCTCTTCTACTGTACTATCTGACAGATCTGCAATGAAATTTATTCCCAAGATTTCACAATTTGTCTGTGCCATCAACTTTGCAATCCCATGTCCTTTGATCAACTTGGTGGGTTTGATCTCAAGATCATATTCTAACAGAACCACTATCCATTTCCCCCTCTTTCCTTCAGGATCAGGCTGGGTTAAGATGTCTTTAACTGAGTTGTTGGGTACATAAGCAGTAGTATGGGAATGCAAGATGTAAGCTCTGCACTCTTTCAAGGCCTTGACTAAAGCATATGCTTGCTTCTCCATGATTTCATACTTCAGAGGAGCATCCCTTAACGTCTTGATGTAATATGTTATGGGCTTATCAAAATTTTGGTCATCTTTTTGGAGTAAAACACCAACAATTGTGTGTTCTGAGGCAAAGGAGAACAATATGAAATCATTTTCAAAATTAGGACTAGCCAGTACTAGATCCTTGGTCAATGACACCTTGATGTCTTCAAAGGACTTTCTTACTTCAAGAATCCACTTTATTTCATTTCCCTTCTTGAGCATGTTGGTGATGTGTTTTATGATTTCAACCAAATTTGGGATAAACCTTCTGAGAAAATTTACTTTCCCCAGGAAAGATTAAACCTCTTTTTTACTTCTGGGTATGTCGATTTTCAAGATTCCCTCTCCTCTGTTGGGATCTACCTTTATCCCTTCTTTCGAAATAATATGACCCAACAACTTTCCTTCTTCCATGTCAAAATTTGACTTCTTAGGATTAAATAATATACTAAACTTCCTACATTTTTCAATTGCCCTTCTTAGATGATTGAGGTGTTCATCATCTGAGGCAGAATACATAGTGATATCATCCAGGTAGATAACAATGAATTTTTCCTTCTCGTTAGTAAAAGCTATGTCCATAGCTCTCTGAAATGTTTCCCCTACATTCATGAGCCCAAAAAGGCATATTGGCATACATGAATGTTCCCCAAGGTGTTGTGAATGTTGTCTTTTATTGATCGTCAGGGTGCACCATAACCTGATTGTATCTAGAGAAGCCATATAACATTGACATTTTCTGAGAGCCCACCACCTTCTATAAAATATGATCCATATTAGGCAGTGGGTAGTTGTACTTTAGAGATACTTTGTTCATATTCCTAAAATCCACACACAACCTGATTTAACCACTCTTTTTTCTGACTGGCACCAAATTTGCCACCCATTTAGAAAATCTTAGGGAAACTATGATTTTGGCTTCAAATAATGTTTTTACTTCTTTATCGATCAAAGGCAGAAGCAATAAAGGATTTATCCTTCTTAATTTCTGTTTGGATGGCTTGTGATCTTCTTTGATTGGGATAACATGCTGAATTATATTGGTGTCATAAACTTTCAAATAATCATAGCTCCAAGCAAAGACATCAGGGAATTCTTTCATTCATCTGACATACCTCTCTTTGACTTCAGGGTTGAGATTTTTGGACAACTTAATGATCTTTGGATCTTCTGGAGTCCCAATATTGCAATCTTCCACATCTCCTTGATTCACTGTAATCTTTGGACTTCTGGCCACATCATTATTATAAAAAAATTTCTCTAATGGTACTAGGCCCTTGGGAATGATGTTGCTTTTTAACTGCACGATATCTCTGCCTACAATTTGATTGTCAAAATACCCTTCCTTCATGAAATTAGCTGCATCCACCTCATCATCACAATACTCATCGTCAATGTTCAAATTTTTGAACTCATAATCCATATTGAGGAAGCTTTCTATCTGTTTTTCATCCTCGAAAACTTGCCAGTGCTTCATATTATCTGGTACTGCTGGCCTGCACTTGACCTCAACCTTGTAGTTTTTTTCAGGGAAAATTGGAACTTTGAAAACTATTGTTGAAGTAGCCAAGGAATCAACAACCTGATTCTATTCTCTTGGAATTGCTGAAAGATTGCATTCTGGAAATTTCTCAAGGAGTTCTAGTACCATATTCCTATAATACCTCAATCTGGGATGTTTTTCTTGGTAGATTCCTTTGATTTGATTTATAATTAGCTCAGATTCTCCATGTACAACAATTCTTTTAGCACCTAATTCTTCCAAAAATTTCAACCCCAATATTAATGCTTCATATTCGGCCATGTTATTTGTGCATTCAAAAACAAGTTTGTAAGAACATAATTTTGAGTCTCTGTTACACATTATTTTCGTCATCACTATGACCATTAATGATGTAAACCTATCTGTTGCCTTTAGAGGGGTCAGTGGCCTAAGTTCCTGAAGAGAGAAGGGAGAAGAACTTTTCCTGAGAAAAGAAGTTGCATTTTCCTTTGTAAAAGCCCTGTAAAAAAGGAAGTTCATAGGTTGCTATATAGGCAGGGTGCGAGAATGCCTGATTCTCGTAGGTTGCACCATAGCTAGGGTGCGAGATGTTTGCAGGCTGCTCTATAGGCAGGGTGAGAGAATGCTTACACATGGGAAAAATGAGCATTTTCTCGAATCTTCTAGAAGGAGAAACTTCCATGGTGAGGTGGCATCTGAATGGTTTGGATGTTACTTGCTTTCATGATTTAGTGGGATCATCCTAACCTCCTCACCTTATCCTCTTCAACTTATAAAAGGAGAGGAGTTCTCATGGAGAAAGTTAGCTTTTGGTTGGCTTGGAATTATTAGCTTGGTTAGAGTGGCTTTGAGATTTGCTTTGTCAAGGTAGATTGTGAGTAGCTATCAGATCCATGGTTTGAGAATCCTTGGAGCAAGAAGTGTGTGGGGAATGAAGGACAGTTGGAAGGGACCTTATGACATCAAGGCCATGGTTGTAA